>LGRX02034515.1:43067-71707 GCA_001247695.2 Cymbomonas tetramitiformis | reverse complement strand
TGCAAGCGAGGGACGGAAGGGTGTGACGTGCACCGCAACGAAAAGAGGCGATGGAATGGAATCGAGTGGACGGGGTGGGGATGGCTTGGGTTATTGTGGGGCACAGTCGCGTGGATCAGAACAGTCTCACCGGCACTCTACCGACGCAGCTTGGGAGCCTGACTGCATTGACATCTATGTGCGTGCTGGGCTAGTGCCTTCCACCTTCCATCAAGCAATGGTCATCGCTATCAGAACACAAGGGTCGAAACATGCACGTGAGGCTAACGTTTGAACATTGAGCTTTTATACCAAATGCAAATTGTGTGGCTGAAGATGTCATAGCTTGCATGTTCTAAGATATGGTTAGCCCTCGTCTATGTTTATTGAATGCTGTGTGCGTGGCTTATCCTTTGACCGACTCCTTTGGCACACCGTGACCGCAGAAGACCGGCTGCACTATGCACTCGCGCCGGGGATCAAAGGATTCAGCTCACACTGCGGGACACTCATCCGGAATCTCCGGAGATCACCGGTGAAGAATGGGACCCCCTAAGCCTTGCTGAGGGTGTGGCTTATGCTTGGATCGATTCCGATGGCACTGCGTAGCCGCAGAAGACCGGCTGCACGATGTACCCATACGATCCCGTGAAGGTATCATTGTGCCGGGTCCATCTGGATGGGAGTACGGGGCACGGCTTTCAGTTTTGTCGGCACGCGAATGTGGTTGTCGTTTATTTGCCCTACTGGTGGGTACAAATGAGCCCTGGGGACGTCCACTGGAGGGATGTGGGTGATGGTATGTGGCCGTCCCTGTGGTACCTCTCTGGCGGGTACTGCCTCTTTTGGGGGCGTCACAGACTCGTATGCGGCTTGCTCTTGCTGTCTTGTACGGTAACTTAAGGCTTTTTCACTTGCTGGGGGACTGGTGACCATTGGCCAAGATATGGGGTACCGGCACCTCGTTGTAAACGGGACGGCCACTGGATGGGTGTGGATGATGCTCTAGATAATAGATTTCTCTTGATGCTCGTGCGAGTGAGGCAAAAAATGTCCCCTGGGTCGGGTATGATTCCATCTGTCTGAGTGGAGCTGTAAATTCCTGAATTGCTTCCTACATCTATTGGGATGATGGTGGGAAGACTCACGGCTAGCCCTGCTATTGAGTGCCCCAACTACTCATATTTACTTCCTGCACCGGCTCAAAGGCTACATATATACTGTTAGTCGACATGCGCCCGGCGTGGGCTCGGTGCATTCCCCTCTTCACACCCGCAGCTGACACAATTGTTTGTTCCCGAGCCTATGTCCCACGTCCAAGGTATCAGGTGTACAGGTGCGCAGCCTGGCTTAGTGGCCTCTGCAATCATGCCGAGGTATAAGGCACAAAGATGTATGAGTTTGATGATTGATCCTGTACACCCTCCACTGTTCCTCCAAGAATGAATTGCATCTTACGACCAATTTGGTCCACCCATTCATTTTCAATTTTTGGCTAATGGGTCTATCTTTCAGTTGTAAAGCCAACAGGAGGAATGTTGCTGTGATCACTTTGTCTGCAGCTCTCATCCATTGATCACGAACTGATAACATTCCAATCATCAAGTAGGACGCCGCCCGGGGGGGCATGCCAGCAGCTGATGCTCACCCCGAAACCCGGGTCAGGCACGCGTAGATTAAGGGCTGCGCTCGTTGCGCTTTTATGTGCGACAGCCATCATTTTCCATCCATCTGAACTGCACTCCTGTTGACAGAGAATCAAAGACCCAGGTCTGCATCCAGGTATCCTTGGTGTGTGGTAGTTCTTTGTTGTTGGTATTAGTAAAAAGGAAGAGCGATAGGAGGGTCCCAATGACAGTCAGCAGCTGTGCCACAGGTCCGTATCCCTGTATCTTGCGTGCGTGGTGGCTCTCCCCTGCTCTCTTTGCACTCACCCCCTCCTCTCCCACCAGGATCTCCCCTGGTGCTCTCCCAATGACCTGAGTGATGCTCTTGATTGAACATTCCCCATGCAGCCTGTGCGAGTGAGGCACAAAAAGTCCCCCGGGCCGGGTATAATTCCATCTGTCTGAGCGAGGCTGTAAGTTCCTGAATTGCTTCTCACTTCCACTGGGATGCTGGTGGGCTGGCTTTTGTCGGCTGATCTCGTGCCATTCAGTGTGCGTGCGTTTTGAAGCAAACGTGATCGAAGGCAGGACGGGGATTAGGGTGTGACGCGGATTACGGCTTTGAGGGACATGCACATGGACCACTATTTTGCTTGGTTAACGTGTTCGCAATGACAGATTTTCAGAAGATCTTACTTTGTGCCTCACTGTGTTCAATCTCTGGTTCAATGGCGAATGATTCCGAGAAAACAGAAATGAAGCAAACGCGATCGAAGGCAGGACGGGGATTAGGGTGTGACTGGGACTAGGGTGTGGGCCTGCATGCAGGGAGCTCCATCAGAATTGGCTTAGTTGGATTCTGCCGACACAAATGAGCGCACTGGCAGCTCTGACACTCCTGTAAGTCGTTCCACACTTGCTGCCCATGGATCAGACTAGTCTGTCCAGGTAGGGTTTATGCAGCCCTCTGCTGGATTCAGACACGAAGTGAGTGGGCTATGCAGCGACTGGCCTGGGATGGGTATGTAATTGTTGGGCTGTGTGCAGTATTGCAAAGGTTGTCCGACCAGTGGTGCCGGGGACTATGGTGCTGCATATTATATATATATATATATATAATGTTACGTTATGAGCGCGCATTGGCACAAGCGCGCCGCTCAATATCGCTGAAAATCGGCGCTCATATGCGCGCGGCGCGCTCATAACGTAACACATATATATGTATATATGTATATATGTATATACATGTAATTATTATTTTCATTCATGGTCGAGTTTCATTTCCGCAAATGGGAATTCCCTCTCAGCTGCATACCCACAAATTGCTTCTCACTTCCACGAAGATGATGGTGGGCTGGGTTTTGCCAGCAGACCTCATGCCGTTCACGGTGTGAAATGCATGCGCATGTCTGATTGTTCTGATCAGTGCCCCCTTTTGAGACCATCATTGCTATGGACTTAGGCTCGATAATAGTTGAAGTTAAATGAATCTTCAAAGGCCAATCAGGAGTGCTAATCAGTCCATTTCATGCATTTGATTTGAAGGTCGCTGTAAGTTTAGAATGTAAGTTTAGGAGACTGCCACAGCTCTCAGAAAATCCGGCAGGAGTTCCCTTTCAGGATCTTCATATAGCAAGGCTTAGAGTTTCAGAACTCATACAAACGATCTGTACATCACCATTTCAATTGCAGTTGTGAACTGCTCTGGCCGCCGGAAGGCTTTCAGGCCGCAATATGAGATTTGGTCCACGTTTGAGCAACGAAGCTTGGATGGTAGCTGCGCGGCATACAGTGATGTTAGCTACAATGCGGCTGTGGGGATGCGCATCGTACAGGGATGCTAGCTACAATGCGGCTGTGGGGCTGCGCGGCGTACAGGGATGCTAGCTACAATGTGGCTGGGCTGTGGCGTGCAGGGATGCTAGCTACAATGCGGCTGTGGGGATGCGTGGCGTACAGGGATGCTAGCTACAATGCGGCTGTGGGGATGCGTGGCGTACAGGGATGCTAGCTACAATGCGACCATGGGGGATGCGTGAGCGTACAGGGATGCTAGCTACAATGCGGCTGTGGGGATGCGTGGCGTACAGGGATGCTAGCTACAATGCGGCTGTGGGGATGCGTGGCGTACAGGGATGCTAGCTACAATGCGGCAATGTGCGGGGACACAGCTCACATCAATGTTGGCGCAACTATACAACTGGACGGAACGAAGCTTGGCACTGCTTCTGACTGCACTGTCACCCCTACGTCCACTCCCACCACGGCCCCCACCACTTCTGCCTCTCCAATAACTGCGTCCCCGGCCACCACAGTACCCACGACCGTCTCCCCAACCACTGCCGCTCCAACAACCGCGTCCCCGGCCACCACACTCACCACCATCTCCCACACTGCCGCCCAACAACCGCGTCCCGGCCACCACAGCACCCACCACCATCTCCCCCAACCACTGCCGGCTCAATAACCGCGTCCCCGGCCACGACAGCACCCACCACCATCTCCCCAACCACTGCCGCTCCAATAACGGCGTCCCGGCCACCACAGCACCCATTACTATGTCCCCTATCACCACCTCTCCAATCACCACTACTCCAGCCACCACCTCTCCAGCCACCACCAACCCAACCACCACCTCTCCAATTACCTCTGTCCCAACCACCATCACTCCAACAACCGCTTCCCCAACCAGCACAGTGCCTACCACCACCAAGCCAACCACCATGGTTCCGACAACTGAATATCCTACCACCACAGCCCCCATCACTGCCACCCCGACATCTGCTCCCCCACATCGTTCCCTCCCACTACTGTGCAGCCCAGTACTCTGTATCCATCCAGCTCTCCTACCCACACCCCTCCATCACCTCCTCCGCCATTCCCTTCTCCCCCTCCCCCACTCCTGACTGACACGAACACAACGGTATCTGTGTATTTTCTGGGTTCACCGCAAGCCACGTGTGTGCGCACCGTGAGCATCCTTCTACTCAATATCAGTACTGTGCGCACCCTGTCAGGCCCCACCAGCCTAGAGTGGGAGTTTGATCTTTCGGTGATATGTGGCACGTCTTCTTGCACCTTCGACCTCTGCGGCTTCACCCTCGGTACTTATGAAGTGGCGGCAACTCTGGTAGACTACCTGCATCAGACTGTCTTTTTTGTAGCCACTGTCATCACTTATGATGCACCACCGCCGCCGCCACCACCTCCTTTGCCGCCTCCGTGCCCTTCACCACCCCCACCTCCCACCCCTCCGCCTCCTTCTCCACCTCCATCTCCTTCTTCACCACACTCCTCCTTCCTTACCGCCTCCTCCGTTCTTGCCGCCACCTTCCACCACCTCCTCCTCCCTCCCCTCCTCCCCCTCCCTCTACCCTCCTCCTCCACCACCTCCTCCTTTGCCGCCGTCACCATGTCCGCCTCCCTCACCTCCTCCCGCCCCCTCCTCCTCCTCCTCCCCACCTCACCTCCTCCCCAATCGCCTCCTCCACCCTCCACCTCCTCCCCGTTCTCCTCCACCCTCACCTCCTCCCCGTCGCCTCCTCCGCCCCCTCACCTCCTCCCTCCTACCTCACCTCCCCGTCCCCTCCCCGCCCCTCCCTCCTCCGCCGCCCTCACCTCCCCTGCCTCCCTCGCCTCCTCCTCCTCCCGCCTCTTTTTCTCCACCACCTCCGTCTCCACCACATCCCCCCGCCGCCCTCCCCCCTCCTCTTCCCACACCTTCTCCTCCTTCCTCACCTTCTCGTCCTCCCACACCTCTTCTTGCTCCCACACCTCCTCTACCCTCATCCCCTCTCATGCCTTCACCTCCTCTATCACGCTCACCTTCTCTGTCCGTCTCACTACTCAAAGCTCCTTTCCCTCCTCATCCTCCCTCCTCGTCCCCATCCCAAGCAAATCCCTTGCCTCCTCCTGCCTTTGCCACCACGTCTCCACTGCCGCAGCAAAAGCCGCCATCGCCCCCGTCCTCCCCATGTCCGCTTTCACCCGCGCCATTACCTCCGGTTCCTCCCTTGCCAACTCTTCCGCCACCCCCCACTGCAATCCCACAGATTCTGCCCAACCCTCTTGTGTCCCCACCTCCACCTCCAGCCCCTGCGTTACCATCCAATCACCAGTTATCTAATGCAGCCCCGGCAGGCCCACCCTCCGGCCACGTGAGGGAGATAGCAGAGCTGGTGTACGGCTTTCAGGAGCTTCTCCTATCTGCCTTCGACAACCACTCCTTTGCGACTGACTTCTCAGCTCGCTTCACGGTGGCCATTGCAGCCGAGGCAGCTGTCGGGCCAGCCAGCGTGGCGATCACCTCCATCACCTCGGGCAGCGTCCATATCTGGACTGAAGTCTCCTGGACTGCCGCAGACCTGGCTGCCAACGCCTCTCCTGGCCATTTTGTCGCTTCCACCTTGTCCTACCCATCCGCTGCTTTTGCTCACGACGCCGAGCTCTCACAATACACCGTCACCTGTGAAGTTGCCTCACCTGCATCGCCAGCTTCAGCTGCCCCCATGGTGGAAACGTCAGAGCTGCAGAGCCACTGCCGCTGTGGGGATGCCGGGTGCGCGCAGCCCATGGTCTGGTGCTACCCAGGAGTGGATTGCTCTGTGATCAATGACGGAGTACACACCTACCACAGCTGCGGAGCTTGCCCACCGGGAATGGTCGGGGACGGCTTTGAGTGTGCTCCGAACCCTTGCTTGGACCAAGGGAATAATGGTGGTTGCCACCACACCGTGACGTGCACATTTGACCACACCACAGGAAAGCCCGTGTGTGGCAGGTGCCCTGCTGGATATTCCGGAGATGGTGTGCTCTGCGAGCAGGACCCCAACCCCTGCCTCCAGGCCAACGGTGGCTGCGACCTGCTGGCTTCTTGCATGTACGACCAGGGCGTGCGCGCCTGCGGCAGCTGCCCTGAAGGATTCAAGGTGTGCTGCTCTACCTGCTGCTTCCCACCCCCTGTCCTGCCCGCGGCCCCCGGCCTTTCATGCTCCCGTTCCGAGAAGTCTCGGGCTGCTTGGATAAGCCGCGAGGTAATAAGAGCCCTCGAATAACTTCTGCGATCACCCCCTGATACCACATGCTTCCACGTCATCACGTCCCGCCGCAGCCTGCTGTGTCCGCTCTGCCCCTTCCTCTGTATGCTGTCATCTGGTCTCACCCGGGCGCACCGCTCCCTTGCGCTGATCTGCACCGTTCCCTTGCGCTGATCTGCACCGTTCCCTTGCGCTGATCCGCACCGTTCCTTGCGCTGATCCCCACCGTTCCTTGCGCTGATCCCCACCGTTCCCTTGCGCTGATCCCCACCGTTCCCTTGCGCTGATCTGCTGTGGGCGGATGTTCCGATGAGGCCCAGGCAGCACTGACATTCTTTTGCGAGAGTAGAGTAGGGGCGTAGCTCACAAAGCGCGTTGACAGGATCCAGGCCTACCGGAGGACCATGCTCCCTGCAGCTACCCTCACACAGGAAGTGGGTGTCCTTGACACAGGGGACTGGGGAGACCGCGTGCCGGGCGCCGGTGGAGTCGTGCGCCACTGGTCACGGCGGATGCGATGCGCAGACGACGTGCCGCGATGACGAGGCGGGTCCGGTGTGTGGACCCTGTCCGGCCGGGTACGACGGCACTGGAGCGACAACTTGTGTGGACCACGACGCCTGCGCAGATCAGCCCTGCTTTCCAGGAGTTTCGTGCACCGACCTGCCACCTCCGGCTGGGGCTCTCGGCTTCGAGTGTGGGCAGTGCCCGGAGGGGTACCGAGGAGACGGATCACACTGCGAGGCCTGCTCCCTGCGGGTGCGCATCGACTCCACAACGGCGCTGGGTGGAAACCAGGGGGCGCCGTTGATGATGCGGCGAGTGTATGACAATCGAGTGATCGGCGTGTCGGACGGCCTTGAGCAGGACTGTGTCAGCACGCAGGGGATGACCTTCGAATGGTCAGGTTGGTCAGGCTCTGATGGGGCGAGCCTGCAGCTCGACCGGGAGGTGCATAAAGTCAACACGCCTCGCCTGTTCTTACCCCAGGACTCCCTTCAGGTTCCTTCCTGCACGTCCCCTGCCCCCCTCCGATCTCCCTCATGGAACTTGCCCCTCAATGGCTTGAGGGCGTGGGTCAGCTGACTGGTGTAAATGTCTCACACGGACCCTACGAGCGTGAGATGGTATGTATCGCGCCTCAATCCCCTTGAGGGTGTGAGGCGGCAGGACTGGTAGGTGTGTTCCTCAGGCCTTCTAAGGGAGTGCGGCAGAGGCGTGGACAACATGAGGACGGGTGTAGCTGAGCTGCGATGGTTCTCAGCTGGCATCCTGCATGCGCTATATCCCTGTCGAGGGCTGAGGGGAGCGTATGCTGTTGCAGGTGGAGGTGTACCACCTGCGGCTCACCGCATGGCTCACCGGCGCCCCGGAGCTGCACGCATCAGCCTCGCTGACCATTCATGTTACTCTGCTCCCGTTGGAGGTGCACATCGCTGGAGGCAGCCTGTCTACGAGCTCCTCCACGCTCATCCGCTTGGACGCCTCTTCCTCCTATGACCCCAACGGCGATGACGGACCGCCACTCACCTTCTCGTGGACATGCGCCTCTGACTCCGTGGATGGCATCTGCTTCCATGCTGCGCCGGCGAGTGATGCTGCAGCGCTCCCAGCAGTCATCTCTGTAGAGAGCTGGGCGCCGTGCAGTGAGGGCGTCCGGCCTACATGCGCCGTGCTGGAGTTATATTTGCCTGGCGCTGAGGCCGCTCCGAGCACAGGGTCTGGTGGGCACCAGGCTGGGCGCCGTTACACATTCTGGTGCACTGTAGCGAAAGGGGAGCGCCGTGCGGAGGCGCAAACCGATGTGGTGGTGTACGATGACAAACCCGAGCTGCCCTTCATTGTCATGGCTCCAAGCCAGACAGTGATGGATCCAAAATCTAGCACCACGCTCAGCGCCCACGTCACCTCAGCCCACGGGAACCTGAAGGTACTCTGGGAAGTGTCCAACAGCAGCAAGGCGGCCGTAACGCCGCTTGACCTGGCCGCCGTGACGCTCACCTCGCTGCACCAGCCCGTGCTGGTGCTGGAGGGTGGCAGCCTGCGCCCCGGCTGGGAGTACAATTTCCGCCTGACTGCGTCTGACTCGGCTGGGTCTTCCAGCGCCGTGATGAAGGTCCGTGTCAACCGCCCCCCAAGGTGCTGTGCTGGTGCTGTCACCGGGACAGGGCTAAGCATCTCTCCAGGAGGGGTGCCGCCCGCTCGAGGAGGGAGGTGGCGGTGGAGAGACGATGGTGTGGTGACCGGGGTGGTACTAGAAGAGGAGTTCGTGGTGGTGGCGGAGGGATGGGAGGATGACCCAGATGACTTACCACTTCAGTATATGCTAACATATGAAGTGCTAGTCAACAGCGGCAGGGCGCGCACATTGCTAGAGTACACACCCAGCACGAGGCAGGCCTTCGTGGCCCCTCAGGTAGGCCTTGCGGAGCAGAACCACAACGTCACGCTGTGGCTTCACACACGCGATATGTTAGGAGCATCCAGCACCGCCTGGGCGTTGATTGAGGTGACCCCGGGGGCACCTATAGACACTCCGCAGGAGCAGGATTTGTACATCGAGCAGCTTCTTGCGAGGGGCCAGGAGGAGATGGCCGCAGGGGCGGAGGAAGCGGCCTTCATTCTGGTGGATGGGGTCGCCGCTTGCCTAAATGATGCTGAGTCTGAGGGAAGGGGCGGCACTCAGCCAGCCCGGCAGCGTGCGGCTGCACTGGAGCTGGCACGAGACCTGATAACCGCCCTACCCATCACCGCCTCGTCCACAGACCGCTTCGCGGAGAGCGTCTCTCAGCTCGTGGCACAGCCCGAGCAGCTTGCAAATGCTTCGTTCCACATGGCGCTGGATCTCTTGCAGTCTCTCACTGCTGCTCCTGCTGCCACATCAGCAGCCGCCGCCACCTCCATTTGCACTGCACTAAGCAGCCTTGTGCTTGTGCCCACCGCAAATGGCACACGGGACGCTGGCTACGCAGCCGCCGCCCTGGCCGCCCTGAGCTCCCTAGCGCATGTCCTCGCCGAAGGCCTGTCGCCAGGCCAGCAGCCAGCACGGGTGCAGGCAGAGCAGCTCGCGGCGTCGGCCCAGGTGGCCACCACTGACCCGACCTTCTCCCAGCTCTTTACAGAAACCATGGTGGGCTCTCCCCTCCTCTCGGCCAGCAATGACGAGGAAGTACCACCTGCCTTGAGCCTGCCACAAACCATGGCTGAGACAGTGGCGGCTGCCATCGAAGTTCAAACAGTGCTGCTCCTAAGCCGTACCGACCCACACAGCGGTGGCGCCGCGGGAGTCAAGGCAGTTGCAGCGTCCGGGTTGGTAGAAATTCTGCTGGAGGACACGGGTAGCGGTGAGGAGATCCCAGTGCGGGACCTAGAGGTGGCACTGCACATCTCGTTGCCGCTCCTCCCGCAGGGCGCGGCCGCAGCAGCCTCAGATCTTGCCGAAGCAGAGGGGAACCTTGGTTGCTGGTGGTGGGACCCTACGCAGGGGGAATATAGTGACGCCGGATGTGTAGCATTGCCCAACCCAGCACCTCCAGGTGCCGGGCTTTACTGGCGGGAGTCGAACATCAGCGTGCTGACGGGGCTGGCAAAGGAGGTGGAAGGGGGCGATGGGCTTCAGCGTTCTTGGGGGTTCTGGAATACGACGCAGATGGCGCATTGCGTGGAGGATTGGGGGGCGGTGCACGTGGAATACCACGGCGCAGACGCTGGGCACCGCAAGTACATTGGAGACAGCTGCGAGGTGGTGTCGGAGGGCAACACGTTGGATTGCTGGTGGGTGTGGACACGTGCGCGTTTCGAAGGCCCAGGATGCGTGCATGCCCCAACGCAGGAGTGCCTGTGCACACACCTCACAGAGTTTCAGACGTTGCGCAAGCTGGAGGTGGGGGAGGTTGAGCGTGGGCCTGGGAAGGTAACGATCATGGAGGAGAAGGAACTGACAAGCACCTCTCTTCAAGACGTGGCGGAGTCCTCCCTGCTCCTCATTATCTTAGGCGCCTTGATGATGGGGGCACTGGTGGTGTGGGTCATGTCCAACCATTTCCACACGCATGAGCGAATGCGCCTTGCGACACTTCTGTTCAATGCCGGCGAACGATCCATCTCTTTCAAGCCCTTGGAATCGCAGGAGGCATGGGCAGCGGAGGATGCCGGTAGCACCGTTCTGTGGACCTGGACAATCAAGGACAATGGGTTGTACTTCGGTCATGCATACAGCACCAGCGGTGCCCGCAGCATGTGGAAGTTGTCACTGACCCACGTGAAGGCGGGGAAGGGGAAGCCAGTAAAGCCGCGTGTGGCAGGAAGAGGGAGGCGGTCCACGCTTCATGTGGAGACGCCCAGCACCTACTCGATGTTCTTCAAGGAGCACGCGAGTCTTCGCATGCGAGCGAGTCAGCTCGTGACCGACGAGCCGCTGAAGCCCACCACGGCTGACACGCGGGATGACGCGATGACCAACAGACAGGATGACACCATGGCTGACCTTAGTCATGATGCCACAGCCAACAGGCAGGATGCCACCATGGCTGACCTTAGTCATGATGCCACAGCCAACAGGCAGGATGACACCATGGCTGACCTTAGTCATGATGCCACAGCCAACAGGCATGCCGCCAAAGCGCTCCCAGTGCCACCTTGCTTGGGAAGCCCTCACTCAGAATGCGGCGGTGCCACCAGCGATAACGCTGAGGCGGAACTGCCCAACGGTCAAACTCCGCCAAGCACTGTGGTGTCGTTTTGAATCAGGACAAGGATCTCAGGTCAAGTTGATTCCACCGTGCCCCTTCAGTGGGGCAAAGCCCTCCGCAAAGATGCCCTCAGCAACTCCAAGGGTAGCCCAAGAAGACGACCCAGTGACCACGGCAACATCCATCAAGGAGGTGCTGCGCTTCTTTGTGAAGCAGGACAGAATGAAGACAGAAACGCTGAGCACGTGGCCCTCATCCCAGGGCGTGCTGCGCACCATGGAACGCTCATTTGTACCTATCGATGCTCACAAGCCTTCGCCCTTGTCCGGTGCGCCAAAGGCAGGTGACGCCGGTCGGTCAGGGGGTGTGGCAAACTGGAGCTTCTCCGGCTCGTCCTCCACGATGCATCCGACAACATTATCCTGGGAGGGTACCCCACTGGCAACGTCCTGTGAACCTGACCCAAGCACGCACGATCGCCTGGGCTGCTGCAGCTTCTCAGGAAGCAGCGTGCTTCAGGGTGACGCCGTGCTGGCGCCTGATGGCGGGCGACCAGAGAGCGGGGGAGGGCAATTGGAGCCCATCTGTATGGTTGACTTCAATGGGCGCCACTCTCATTGCCACGTAGGAGAGCCGGTGACTGAGGCCGTGGACACTCAATCCCTCCTGCAAGGCAGCACATTCAGGCAGAAGGCATTGGCGCACGTCTCAATGCAGCAGGGAAGTGCCGGGAGGAAGAAACGACGCCGGGCAAGGTTTGCCAGGAGAACAATTTTGGAGACTACGCTTACTGCAGCAGACATGGTGCTCCGGACAGCCAGAGGATTGTTGTTATTGCTGAGTCAGGCGACTCATAAATGGAAGTTCAATGTGCATGATAGGCTGCAGAGGCTGCACTCATCTAGTACCATGGTCCCTGCAGACAGCGATGTCATGAATGAGCTCAGCATCAACATGCTCAGAGTGCAGCTCTGTGTGCCCTTCTACTCACTCCAGGAGGCTGGTCTGAAGACCCACGCCCCGCAAGGCATGACTGCCTCGCGACGTCGACGTAATCCCTTGAACTTACGCCCGGCCCTCCATTCGTGCGCCGCTCACGACGGGCGGCCACGTTCCCCCCGCCATCCTCTGCCCTTGCTGACCTCGTGCCCCTCACACACTTTTGCAGAAGGCGCAGAGAGAAGGGACTCTCGGCAAACTAGGGTCAAACATGCCTCTCGCGTGCATGCGCACCAGTGTACGGAGTGCCAAACTTCACCCAGACTGGGATCCCAGAGATATCTCACTACCCATTATGAAAAAATGGATCCTCAAAGCATGCCCTGCACCCACGTGCGCGTCCCCTCTGAAGCTCTGGCTTGTCCGTGGATATTGGTAGAGGCAAAAGAGATTGGGGATGAGGGAGGGTTGTGAGCTGCGGATGGGAGCGATTCGGCTGAATGCGCTTTTATTGGAGGTGGTGCAAGCGATTGTGTGAGCTGCCTATGGGCGTTTGTCGTACCACCCAGGATTGAGCATGCGCACGCCCAATGCGGATGACTGCTCTCACGACAATTTAAGGGAGAGGGCAAAACGGCGACATCGTATGGAGGACGGGGAGCTGCTGGCAATAGACCGCATGCTTGGCACCGCCCTGATTCAAGCTTACCTCTACTCTAGCACACTGCTGAGCCCGGACCAGGTGGCTACCTCTGACCATACGTGATATGATGAAAACTATCTCTCCCAATTGGCCACTCCAAGCCGACAAGTGCTAGCAGCCTGAGCTGGCAATTCCTAGCAATCCTTTTGTTTGAGAAGGGAGTGAGCCTGAGCTGATCGGCTGTTTTTATAATTATCCGATCTTGGCATTTTTCATGACTCCACGCCTTTGATAAGTAGGCTGTGCATGATATCGGGTACTGAGCCGAATCATCTTTGTGCTGCCAGGCCTAGGCATTTGAGATATTGTGCAGCCGTCGGTCAAACAGCTCAGAAAGCTGTAGCATGGGAGCTTGCTTGGTGAGGGGATTCAACTCTGTGTGCAGGTGCAGCAGCAGGGGATCATGCAGAGCCAGCAGCCATGGGAGATGCCCACGCAGCGCTCGTTTGGTTGGTACGTGTCAGTCTTCATGGTAATCCTCAAGCGTGTCAAGAGCCGCGGATGGCTTGAGAGGGGCCGCCTATTCCAGCTCGCATTCCTGCAGAACGTGGAGGGGAGCTTCGAAATGTCCCAGGCTCTCTGCAACCTGATCCAGATTGGGCAGCCCCTCGACCGCTCAGAGGAGAATCCCCTACCCTACTTCCATCTCCAGGTGAGTCCGCCTGCTGTGACCATCCCAATCTCTATTCCTGGAAGGAGCGCTCTGCAGTTCTCTTTGGGAGATGTTGTTATCATGCGATTAGATCTTGCCATGCGGGGGGTTGGGCCTCCTCCATGAATTTGGTCTCTGTATGATGCGGAGGGTATATAACCACAGGAACATCCGGCCTTGGCGCCTTGCACTCGACACCCAACTGTTGCGTGGGCTTCCTTGACGCTAAGGCGTAATAGTCACGCGAGGTTGTGTGACGGATGTGGGGTGAAGCATGTATTCGCGAGCTGAAGGCCTGAAAGTTTTGAAAAGTGTTGATCGCGGCAGAAGCAGAAGGTTGAGGATGTTCTGAGCCCTTGATCATGGCAAGAGCAGAGACGGCATCACATCGTGCACATCTGACCAGGGTCCTCATTCGGCTGTTCTGGGCTGGATCGTTGGCGGTGCGCAGAATTTCCAGAATAGTGTTCCCAGAGCACTGCAGGAGCAGGCAGCACGGGAGAAGTTGCAGGCGGGCGAGCAGGCCGTGGATGAAAGGGCATCCACGGAGACGCTGTGGGCCACGCTTTGCGCGGTGGCCCTCTACAATACCATCCTGACATCAGATTGGCTGGACAACCCAGAGGACCTCGAGCATGAGCAGCAGACACTTGATGAAGTTGCGCATGGATGGTTGGATAAGCAGTTTGATCTGCGCCCGGATCTGAAGCCTATGCGCCTATTTTTAGAGCAGCAAGCGCAGGTGCTTGTGCAGGTAGGCAACGGCTCATGTGTAGCGCATCTCCACGGGTCATCATAGCATGTGTGCAGAACTTCTGACATTCCGGGTCAGGGTGTAGAAGTGGCTAATGCACAGAGAGCTTTCAGGCTCGACTCGCTTTGATGAAGGGGAGCATTAGGCTTCGTTGAAGTACAGGCGAGCATGACACATATCTCTGTACCGTGACCATGACACATATCTCTCCGTGCTGCCAGTGACCCATGTGTACGGACCTCCACCCTGCTCCCAGTGACCCATGTGCACGGACCTCCACTCTGCTCCACATTGTGTGTACGGACCTCCACCACGCTCCCGGTGACCCATGCACGGGAGCCTCCACCCACTGCTGCCAGTGACCCATGTGTACGGACACCACCTGCTGCCATGACCCATATTAATACGGACCTGCCTGCTCCATGATTGACCACCTCGGGACCTCCACCCCTGCCACATAGTGGAAGGCCATGTCTGCCCCGGACCTCCATCCTGCTCCCGGTGACCATGTGTACGGACCTCCACCCCTGCCCCGGCCCAGGTGACCCCACGGACCTCCACCCTGCCCGCAGACCCATGTACGGACGGCCCTCACCCCTGCTCCCAGTGACCCGCCATTTGGGACCTCCACCCCTCTTTCGCAGTGACCATGGCCAGCCGGACCTCCACCTCTTTCCCAGTGACCCATGTGCAGGACCTCACTGGTCCCAGTGACCATATTACACGGACCTCACCCTAGCTGCGGTGACGACCATCATCACCTGGACCTCACCTGTCCCGGTGTGATGAGTGACCATATTATGTCTGGGACCTCCACCTGCTCGCAGTGACCATGTATGCCGGACCTCCACTTTTTGCTACCGCCCAGTATAATGTGTCACGGACCTCACCCTGCTCCCAGTGGCCCAGCCCAATGGCCGGGACCACCCACCACCTTTCGCAGTGCGTCCGCCACTGGTTCCCTCGCCCGGTAAGCTATGGCGCACTTTTGGACCTCCCGCCCTGCTCGCAGTGATCCATGTGCACGGACCTCCACCCTGCTCCCGGTGACCCATGTGCACGGACCTCCACCCTGCTCGCAGTGACCCATGTGCACGGACCTCCACCCTGCTCCCGGTGACAGTGACCCATGTGTACGGACCTCCACCCTGCTCCCCGTGACCCATGTGGTGTTGGACGGTGCTGCAGGAGGGCAATCGACAGCGCATGGAGTTCATTAAGGCGTTGAAGGCTCGCAGTGATCTCCGCCATGGCGTGCGCTCTGCAAAATATCAAACCAATGTTGAGAAGTGTTTAATATTCCTGCATGAAATAGGTTTGCAGCTGTGGACCTTTGCCGTGCACTGCGTCACATCCCACCCTCTGGTCAATGTGTACCTTACCAACGCAGCCGAACCGCTCACCCGTGCCGCGCGGTTCACGCTCTTGGTGCGTCCTCCGAGCTCATGACGGTTGCACTCCCCTGCCTAGCCGTTGACCCTTGCTTGTGTAGCTCCGCCTCCTCACGCTTCCTTCCGCTGTCTCGAGGCACATTACAGTTACAGCAGGTAGTGCTCGCTTCCCAGAGCCACTTGAAGAGCTCTCACAGGTCACAGGGTGCCGCCCATGATCCTCACGGGTGACTGTCAGGCACGTAGGTAGTAGTTGGTATGCAGGTGCTTATCTGCTATGTACGCTGTCGAAGTCAGGCTAGCAACCCAGCTTCCCGATCTCCATTTCCCTAAGCCGGTTGACACACCGTGCGGGAATTCTTTTGACAGTTGCGAGAAGATCGCACTCACTAAGCATTGGTGTGTTGTCGACATGTGGCACAGTGTGCTTGGTCGATCCAATGGGGAAATATGGTGTTGACATGTGGCACAGTGCTTGGTCAAAGCACTGGGACAAGCAGTTGTCTCATATCGCATGGCGTCACCCTGTGGCACGATGGTTGGTAAAAAAACAATGGGGCACGCTGACAGTGGCATACCGCACTGACAGACGGAATGCCCACCCGTGACGAGACTTTGTTAGCTCCTGGAACGTCCCGCTCTTTGGAGCATTGTGCTTTTTGGAGGGGTAAACCTTTTAGAATTCACTTTTTTGTCAGGTTGGGAGCTAGGGCATCTCGCATGTAAGCGATGTAGTGCATACGCCCAAATAGCAAATCATGCGCTTGCTCAGGGTAGCCTGGATCACTAGATAACACAATGAAGGGCTGCAAGTGATATGATAATGCCTCCTGAAAAAACTCGTACCAGAATTGGGACCTGTGAATCTAGCACAGAGCAAAGCCACGATTGTAAAGCCCCTTGCACCAAGGCCATGGGGATGACGGGAATCTCAGATAGCCTCGGAGATGGTTTGCAAGGGTCTTACACTCATCAAGGAACCTCAACTCTGGCTCACCACAACGCACTCATCACATGTGTCTAGAACCTCAACTCTGGCTCACCACAACGCACTCATCACATGTGCCTAGCATCTTCAGAGTACAACATGCACCGTGTCAAATAGCAAATACACACCGCAGCCTAATATACAACGCTTCTCCCAGCGCGAGTGGGGCATATCGAGGAGTGCTTGTGTTACACTGCAGTGAATATGCACATTCGAATGCGATAGATGTCATGAAGGCTATACCGTCGAAATGTTCATAATATGCATTGCGCCAAGATAAACTGCGTGACGTTAACATTCGCATGCATGAGCAAAGTGTGTCGTGTAAGTATGGCAAATGACACTTCACGTACGTTTAGGATATAGCATAGGATTGAAGTGAACTCGAATTGAAAAATCAGGGAAATTATACTGTGATATCATGAGATTTCACCGGTGTGTGAGCCACGTAACAACGGAGTAATTACTAGAGCGTTGTGACAGCCTCGCTGTGCTTACGTTATATTTGCTGGAATATAGTTCTGCATCACACGTATTCCATAATCACGTACAATGGAAGCTGTCAGAGAGCAGCGAGGTAATCTAGGTGCATGTGGTGAGCTCCGAAACAAGCTGAGGTAGGATTTATCTGTCAGCTTCATACTGGGAACTCCGGAGCAGCGATCATCGTGTTTGATTGTTGAGATGAAACAATATTCTCATTCATTGAATTCCAAGGATTGTCTTATAGAGCGAAAAGTCAAAAGAAGTATCGACACCAACAGGTTTCCTGGATTAATTATTTTCAAGATATATCAACCACTGGCTTGCTGCTTCTCACTAGTTACATTTTCACTCAAGTCTCCGAAATTAGCACACTCATCTTACCTCTCCAGCTTATCTGGGTGCCACTAACTAGTTTGTCTTCTCTTAGCATTTGGATGCACTAACGCTGTCTTTAATTGCTGAGAAAAGTCCCAACTCCTCCTTGCATTCTGATGTTGCGACTGTGGCGAGGGATTTGATGAAGGTGATTCTTACCGATCTGCGGTCACCACATCTCTCTCAAGTTCAATGACAAAACTGAGAGCTGAGAAGGAATGTTTGTGGGGATTGTCTTTTTTGCGTTTTTTTCAGGTCAATCAACAAATGCTGATGCTACTTATCGCAGTGGGCATGTACTATTCCAAAGCGCTCAGCTGCTGCAGCGGTCTGAAGGATTTTGTTGGCTGCCCGGATTCAAGCAACGAGGAGCCTTGTATCGGCTTCGCAACATGCGGGAGGCTGGCGGACGAAGGCGCAGAATTACTGCCTGTGGAGATTTCGGCAACGGATTATGTTTGCCATGCGTTCCCACAGTCAACACTTACAGGGCGGATGTATGCCACTGTGTCCATCGTGGCAATTGTGCTGCCGCTGCATGTGCTCATCAGTGCAGTCTTTTCAATCTCTTCCAATCCAAGCATCCCGCGGCACCTGATGGTACCACGCAAAGGGGTCAAGGTTGAACGAATGTTCGGCCCATTCATGGGCACTGTGGTGCATGCCGTCCTCACACTGTGCTATGCAATCTGGGTGAATTTCAACAAGTTCAACAAGACCATGGCGCTCATCTTCGTTGGGGTCATTAATACTGTCTTCAAACCCGTTCAAGTGCTGCTGGCAGCCTGTACCAAATCACTGCGGGCGTGGCACGCAATTCGGGGTCGCATGATCCGACTTCATCAGGTGGGTAGAATGCAACTTGAGGTGGAGAGAGAACGGGAGCGGGCCTTGTTCATCAGCCCTTCATCGGGGAATGGAATGCGCCTCGCATATGCCTTGGTTTGGTGCGTCTGGGGCACCGTCGCATGGGTGCTCATTGCGAAACTCAAGACATTGCGGGAAGCGATGGGTAATACCACAGATAAAACAGTGCTAGTTGCATGGGGTATGGCACTTGTGTGGGAGCTCTTTGGCCAGCAAGGGGCATATCTGATTCTTTTGAAGGTCACGTCAACGTTTATCATGTCGAAGCTGCAATGGTTGGCATACACCTTGCCACATGCAGAAGCATCTAAACTGACCTTTTGGTATGAGCAGTATGTGTACAAAAGATTTGCGGATCGTAGTGAAGCAACCAGAGACTTATGTGAAGAAGAGCTGGATGATGACGGCCGGGACGAGTTCGATGATGAGGGAGAGGGGAATGACGACGCCAATGTAGACAATTCTGGTTTTGTGTAATCGAGTTTCTGTTGGAAATAATGACTATAGTAGAGGTACAGTGGCTAATACTGCAGTGGAATAATAATGACTACAGTGGAAGTAATGACAGCAGTGACTAGTTCGTTGACTTTTACTCGTTAATCTAGGTTTCGGCATAAGCAAATGGTTGATTCCTGCACAGGTATCACGCACCAGTAGCGCGCATCTTCACGTTCCGAGTGCACATGTGAGCAAGTGACATGCATCTCTGACCGCACCGAAATGCTCCCAAATCAAGTCAATCGGGTGCCGATCGTCGTATGTGAGAATATCTCCCCTGTCCTCGGGGAACTGAAAATGAGAGCGTCAATGATAAGGAGTGGTATTGATTTTATGTCAAGTCTGGGATTTAATCGGCACTGCTGAATCTTAGTGTGCTGTACTGTACGACTACGGGGTCAATAGGCTACAAATTTAGATGAGGAACCTCGTTAAGGCCAGTTAGAGACTGTAATAATTAAGCGTGTTTGGTCAGCGTCGTTGTTAGGGAATATGCGACCGGATTGAGAAAGTTTGAATGTCGGGTAATAAACATGAACCGACCATGCTTTTCAGGTCAGACAACAAAAAATAGCAAATCGGTTGTGAAAGAAGCTTCGCATATTCGGAATATGGTCTGCCGCGCACATGGCGTGGGTACGATGCCTTCGCCACATTCACGGACAAGATGTCCAAAATGGTTCACGTGGTACCCATGTTGTACTCGGACAGCTCTGTTGAGCAAGTCGCCCGTATGTACTTTGACCACGTCTGGCGACTGCATGGCGCTCCCACGAAAATCGTGTGTGACCGTGACTCACGCTTTCGAGATGCCTTCACGATTCATTTGGAATTGCATCGCCACATTAGGGTGCAAGTGGCGTCCACTATTCCGTAACACCCGCAAGGCGATGGCCAAGCAGAGCACACGAATCACACGGCCGAGCGCATGTTGTAAGCGGAGGTGGACGAGAACCAGCAAGATTGGGATTTGTGGTGCACGCGCCGGTGGAGTACGCCATCAACGACTCCAGGTCTATTGTGACTGGTTTCACCTCCTTTGAGCTGTGTTATGGGCATGCCCCAGCATCACAGCTCGACTTTTTCGTGGAGACCGCCTTGGCTGCTCGTAGGGAACGTGCCATGGGGGAGGGGAGAGACGCACTGAAGAAAGGCACATCCCACGAGACCTCACGGCAGTTCCATCTGCAACTGCAACTGGCAGGGGACAAGCTCTTGGTGGCCCAACAGCAACAGGTGGCCCAATATGATGCTCGTCATCGGCGGCTCGCCGCTACGCAGTAGGGGACAGGGTGTGGGTGGATTCCGCCCACCTCACTCAGCCTGGGGATCGTGGCCTGCACAAGAAGCTGTTAAAGAAACGCTTAGGACTTGTGGAGGTGTTGGAAGCTTTCCACAATTATCGGCAAATGGTGCTTGCCCCTCATAACAGTGGGGGCTGTAGTTGCATATCGACTACGACTACCCCCGCAATTGACAGTGCACGACGTCTTCACCGTGGATAGACTCACCCCGGTGGAGTCCGCTGACGACAACTTTTTGGGGAGTAGAAGCATGGAGATCCCACCTATCCTTGTGGATGTGAGCGTTCGCAAGGAGATGGCCGTGGAGTGCATCGAACTGCGTGATCAGGTTACACGCGAAAAGGGAGAGCAAACCTGAGAAGGATCCGGAGCCTCTCTGTACGTTCTACCGTTCAACGACTGAGAGGCGCTGTAAAACTGGGGAAGGTTGATTCGAGAGCTGAGTCTGCGAGAAACAATACCGGACGCAGTGCTCAGGGACCTGTAAATAAGCTATAAAAATTACCTAAACGAAAAGCGCGACTTGTGATAGTGCGGTGAAGAAACAACACGAAAATATTTACAGATGCTTGGTGTCGAGGTGGCAACGTCGAAGCCATAACATGATAATACAGTGACAATCGCGAAAAAGCATAAGAATCAACCAATGTCTCTTGGTCTGACGGCCACATCGACAGAACAACGCGCTAGAACGTGTTGATGGGTGGTGAGAGACATTATGTGTCCCCGCTCCCTTCGATGAGAGAAAACGCGCAGGTTTGCTCGCTTTGGAGCTTTGCCCAAACGTCAACGCATTGCGAGTCACATTTCCGCTCTAAGTGCTGTGTGATTTTCTGCACTTCAAAAAAGGCCTTTTCTTGGTTGAGTTCCCCATGGGAAAGTGTAACGGGTGACCGAGACCACTTTCAGCAAATTTCAAGATATATCGATGCCTCTCTTCATTCGGGCCCGCATGATACCGTTAGTCAAACCGGAGTTTACACAATAGTTTCTCGCCGAGATAAATCACCAGTGGAACGTTTTCAAAAAGATTTACAAGCTTGATATAAATACGGATCTCGTTTCTATTTGATGAGCTATCGCTTGTCGAATCTGCATACTCTGTCACTGGCAAGTAGCTTGGGCAGATCATGTGTGGACGTTCGCTACCTCATCAAAAGTAGCTCGCGGACGAGAGCCAACGCATGGCTGCTATTAAGGGCTTGACCTGGGCGTGGCTTGGACCTAGCCTGGGCCTAACAAGCATGATTTCAACAAATTTCACTACCTCACCCTGCCTTCACTCCCCTTCGCTTCCGCTCCCCTTACGACCTCAACCCTTCATTGGGTGGGCAAATGAAGTTGATATTCAGATTCTACGCTAAAAAATATGTCAAAATATGTCAACATCACCTCGCTCGACTCAAATTCAACGACTGTTCTGAGCCCCTTCCGCCGCACCTGCCCGAGATAGCCAAGTCCTCATTTCGCACCCCTCAGCCCCGCAGGGAAACTCAGACTCCCCCACGCATTTGACCACCCAACCCGAGCGCAACGTCCACACACCACACCTTATATATCACTCGCACATGACCTAATTCATCTTAGTGAATCGATGGTACCTACCCTAACGAAGAACACGGCGCCACTCAGCGCTGATTCCACAGGGCACTATCTTCCCCATCATATGATGAGGAAGTCATCATGCTTGATACTTATGACCGCCAAGCAAATCCCAAGTGACTTCCGAGCGTTCGCCGAGCCTTTGCGTGGCATAGCGCGAAGAGCCCCTGCTTTGGGCTAGGCGCTAACGCACGCTAGAAATAAAAGTACAAAGGCCAAATGACTTCCCTCCATCAACATTCACGTCATTTTATCAAATTTCAACTTTCTATAAGCGTTCAACAGTTCCCTAGCGATTGTCCCTATTGCGTACGGGGATCAGATACGTTTGGGCCGAATGTTGCTCATACAACGCGCTTGCTTTACAGACGCCCATTCGCTTGCACGGAGTTGCATAGAAATATGCAGCGCAGAAATCCGCGATCATACTTTTTAACAGATCACCGGCACGCCTAATGACATCCTAATTACAACGATATTACAACTATCTGCGAATTCTGTTGACGATTTTTTGGACGAATACGTTTGCGTGTGATGCATCATGGGGGATCACCAGAATTAGATAAGGCGAAATTTCTCGTCACCCCACGCGCATTACGAGCGTCACATCGCGATTGTTCCCACGCGGTTGCCGGATAGATTGACGAGATTACGGTGCAATTCAGATTCACAACGGCGTCGCATATCATCATCAACATTTCGAGCATATCACTTGGTGGTGTGGCATCGTGAATCATGTTTTACATTCATTATTCGTCGTTATACTAAAGTGCTGATGATTATTTTGAATGTTTTGACTTTCCATGCAACACAGGTGCGGACATCCGAACATAATGACCCTACAACAAAGACTAGTTTTGCATCGTTGACATGCACCAATCCATGTACCGGGAGGTACGAGCAGAGCGGTTGCATGCCACAGGGATCTGGTTGCATGCTGCCGGCGAGTGATTTCATGCTACAGGGGGCCTGGTTGCGTGCCTACAACGAGTGGGTGCATGCCCCAGGGATCTGGTTGCATGCTACCGACGAGTGGTTGCATGCTACAGGGGACCTTGTTGCATGCCTACGATGAGTGGTTGCATGCCACAGGAGCCTGGTTGCACGCCTACAATGAGTGGTTGAATGCTACAGAGGCCTGGTTGCATGCCACTGGCGATGGGTTGCATGTACCTCGGGCCAGGTTGCATGCTACCAGCGATGGGTTGCATGCACTAGATACCAGGCTGCATGTACCTGAGGTCAGGTTGCATGTATCAGAGGCCAGGTTGCATGCTACCAACGGTGGGTTGCATCGATACCTGGGTCCAGGTTGCATGTACCTGAGGTCAGGTCGCATGTATCAGAGGCCAGGTTGCATGCTACCAACGGTGGGTTGCATGTACCTGGGGCCAGGTTACATGTATCAGAGACCAGGTTGCATGCTACCAGCGATGGGTTGCATGTACCAGAGGTCAGGTCGCATGCTGCCGGTGCCGGGTTGCATGTACTAGAGGACAGAGCAAAATGGTTCACCTGGTGCCCATGAACTTTGGGGACAGCTCGGCCCAGACAGTGGCACGCATCTACTTCGACGTTGTCTGGAGACAACATGGAGCCCCCATGAAAATTGTGTGCGGCCGTGACCCTAGGTTCCAGGACTCGTTCTGGCGGGAGCTGATGCGGCTCATGGGGGTGCGTGTAGCCTCCACCACTCCGTACGTATAATCCCCGCTCAGACGGACAGGCGGAGCACACTAATCGGGTGGTAGAGGACATGTTGCGCTCCTTTGTGGGTGCCAATCCTGATGACTGGGACCTCTACATGACGGAATGTGGAGTTCACCATCAACGACTCACGCAGTGACGTCACCGGGTTCACGCCCTTTGAGCTCTGCTATGGGACGTCACCACTATCTCAGCTGGACCTCTTCTTGGAGGCTACGACTCTCCCTGCCTCGGCGCGACGAAAAGGGGGGGGGGGGATACCGCCCACGAGATGGCCGTCAAATTTTCGTCGCAGCTGCGGGACGCGCGTAGCCGGCTGGAGCTGGCTCAGCAGCGCCAACGGGAGCAGTTCGACCGACGGCACAAGCAGCAGAGGTATGCAGTGGGGGATCTATTGTGGATCGAGGCCCGCCATCTTACGGAAAAGGTGATGGACCGTGCGCTGTGTCCGAAGCTCGTTAAGCGATGGCATGGACCTGTCCCAGTGATGGAGTGCTTCTACAGTTATTTGCAGGCGGAGACAGTTGGCGGAGGCGGATCGCGGGGCACCAGTAGCCTATCGGTTGGCCCTACCGCCACACTGGCGCATCCACGACGTATTTGCAAAGTATCGCTTGAAGCCATATGTCTCCGGTACGGATGAGTTTGCATCTCGTGCACGACCACCCATACCCGACCCGGTGATGGTGGATGGACAAGCAGAGGTACACGTGAACGAAATTCTGGAGTATCGGGTAAGCATGGTTAAGGGTAAGTTAGTGGAGGAGTGGAAAGTTCGTTGGACAGGTTACTCTGCGACCCACGACCAATGGCGCACCAGAGACAAGATGGAACCCACGACCAAGGCGGAGAGAATCAACAGCTCAAGGAGTGTGAGGCACGACGACTGGGTATGCAGGCGGATATGTTACAGTATGTTGATCGAGGTCGGCAACATCGTCAGCAGCAGCAGCCGAAGTCAGCCCACCTTGGTGTCACTCTATCACAGCGAATGCAATACCCGTGTGACGTCTCGGATGTGGAGCCCAACCCCGAGAACTTCTGCCTACCATGGGAACGAGTGGAGACCTTGGAGAACGCGAAGAGCTGGTGACGATTACTGACCTGGACGAAAGGCAGACTCGGCTAGTAAGAATCTTAGTTTTGTTCGGTGGAACTGGATCAGTGGAGAGTAAGTTTGTGAGATGAATAATAATAAAACATTTACGTCGATGAGTAAGGCAACGCCTTCGGAACGATCTACTCGAGTATGTTCCCCTCATACATGACAGTCTGCAAAGGCAGGAAGCATTCCACAAAGCATGGAAGCATGGGTGACAAGGCACTAATGTGAACATGTCTGCCACCAGCGTCGGAAAAAACATCAGCAGGTCGTGGAGCTGATGCACGATGGAGATGGAGGCGGAGTGGGCGGTGGTGGTGACGAAGTGAAAAACCCCAGGGGTGCTCCGGCCCCTGGGCCGGTGGTGCCCCCGCAGGGCCGGGGCCCTTTGTGAGATGCTACTACATAAGAGGGTAGCATGCAACCTGGCCTCTGATACATGCAACCTGACTTCAGGTACATGCAACCTGGACCCAGGTATCGATGCAACCCACCGTTGGTAGCATGCAACCTGGCCTCTGATACATGCAACCTGACCTCGGGTACATGCAGCCTGGTATCTAGTACATGCAACCCATCGCTGGTAGCATGCAACCTGGCCCGAGGTACATGCAGCCCATCGCCAGTGGCATGCAACCAGGCCTCTGTAGTATGCAGCCACTCGTTATAGGCGTGCAACCAGGCTCTTGTGGCATGCGACCAGCGTGGGTCGTTGTCGAGGGTGACCACCGAAGCGGATGGGAAGCATCACTACATAAGAGGCGTGTAGTGGGGGTACATCCTTATAAAATACATATGTATTCCTTAAGTATCTTCTGTATTTTGCCACGATTTCCCAGTATTTCGGAACGCCTCTTATGTAGTGAGTACCTACGGTTATATATGGCAACATTGCTCCAGTCGATACCGCGATTGTTGCTATCACCGCCGTACCTGCATCCCATGCCCGCCTTGCATTGCTCGCTAACCAGCTCGCAAGCTAGTTATTGTTGATATGTTGTCATTAAATGATAAACTGAATGCTTGCTTTATGATGCCCTTCAATAGAGAGCCTTTTGAGGTCTGGATGGCGTGTGACACTTCCGCAGGGACTCTTTTGGAAGGCCTCGGGTCGTCGGGGATACTTCTGGCGAGCTGGGGAGGGGTAACGGGGCGCCTAGTGGCATTCTCAGTGCTTAGCTAGCCTGAGAAGCGCAGTGGAAGCGTGGTGGGCCCATAACCTGTTGGATATACCCCTAGGACTCGGGATATATTCACTCAGTGATAAGTTTTCTCAGAATGTAATAAAGTTGATAAGTTAACCCGATATAACGGGCAGAAACAGTTAGGGTTCGGGTTCGGGTGACAGTCATACACACTACTATAGGAAGAGTCACAAAGCAAGCGGTGTGACTGTTCCAGCAGTCGATGTATTCATCGTTCTATGAGATATCATACGGTTGCTTCTCTCACACATACGGGTATCTAGTGTTTCCTTGCGTGTTGGATATATTATCCCGCTACGGTCTATGACACGGACACGCTACAGTCTAGGGTCATGGGCCTGCCTGTTAGGGCTCATGAAACACAGATCTCAACAGTTTACCTTACAATCATGTGCACACGATGCCGCAAGCGGCTTGTGGGATTGGGATTCGTCGTCCGGCGGAATCGGGACGATTCGATTGACATGCCAATCTCCCTCTCTCGAACATGTGATCGGCTCTAATTTCATTTCATTTCCGGTGGTCCGCTGTGGCGGCATGTAACGTGCGGGTATAAGTACGGATACCCGAACTTTCGGTGCTCGGCGTGAGGGGGGGAGATAGTGACATGAACCCCTCCCCTCCTCATCCCCCGACGCCTAGGGGGTCGGATTTCCTCGGGAGGGCTCTAGTTCAAGTAGTGTTCAAGTTTGCAGTTGAATCGTGATCGTTACCGTTCGAGAGATGCTCAGTTGCTGTCTCATCATCACGAATTGCATATTTAATAAATTACACATGCACATGGAATCGCGACGCGATTTTTCACTTTTTCAAGATTCTTTATTTTTCTGTACATTTCCATACTTAATAACTAACAAACGGCAGTCTCAAGTCTCGTCGGATCGGTAGCAATTGAATTCGAATTGGCTTGCAGCCGAGAGTTTTCCAGTTGTATAGTTCGAGAGATAGGCAGATACGGGTAGGCTCTACTCCTCTGTGAGCTCGGTACTCCTTCTACAAATTACTTTCACGCTTCCCAGCTCGAAGTTGGTTAGCCATAGTTGGATAACATGGTGGAAATTTGTGCTGGCACGGAAGCTCTGTTTAACCGATAAGAATATTATGACACAACGACGCTGACTTCAAGTTTTGAATAGCGTTGGATTCCTCTTCAAGACAGTTCGGTGTAATTATTTCGAGAGATCCTATTTTATGCTTATGGCTGTTTCTATCCTTCAGCTGTGCCAGTTGTGAGTCAAACGTTCTAGAAACCTATCCGACATGGCTCTGAAGCCTTGCCAACTCTAATACCATGCACTTTCCCCGCCTCAGCAAAAACGACTAGCCAACCTTTTTCTTTCTCAGAATTTGTGCAACAATAGCTACGTTTCTGACCCATCCTTATAGCCATGTCGGTAACCGTCACTCGAGAGCGAGCTTCGCAGCGACGATCTTCCCGACTATCTACGTCTTCCAGGGCATCCTTGCGGCCTATCCAAGAGCAGAATAGTTTCAGGTGACCATCAAAATGCATCTTCTCGTGTGTTATTACTTTGCACACTTTCATTGTTAAAACGTTAGCCGCTAATCACGAATCACTTTCGTATCTTCGCCTCGCTTTCGCGACGGCTACACACTTTAAGCGGCGTTGGGACGCGTTTGTTGAACAGGCCACCCACAGGCCCGCCCGGACGAGTGCCAAACGCTCCTCCAAGTGTCGCCGGCGCTGGTTCCAGTAGTACTGCAATCGGGAGGAAGCCTTGGGAGGCACCCTCGGTCGCCAAGCTTACATCGAAACTTGGAAAGGATCCTAACATTCAGCCTATGGTCATCGAGGGGCCGGCAGGTGTGCGGCGAGCCCTGTTTCATGGCGGTCTCGGATTTTCACGCTCTCCGCTTCCTGAGCGGACCTCAGTAAGTTATGTGTTCACAACATTCGTGGTACCTTAGCGTCTTGCTTCTCACACCGTGCCGAGCGAACGTCACACAACACGGTCTACCGTACAGCAGCTAAAAGTGTTGAATTCAAGTTGAAATCCGTCGTGGAATGCTGACACTATTCCCCCACACCGCCATTCAAATGCGTCCAATTATAGAACTCCGAACAGTGCGATAACACACGTTTCTTCTGACGAAGTTGTTCACTGGTTTAGGTTCAAGGCCGGCCCCTTGCTTTTAGCTTCATCCGCACATGGCTGTTTTCTCCGTAGTCCTAAGAAAGGCTTTCCGAAGCTTTCAGGAACTGTTTTGGCGGCGGTCGGGGAGCCCGCCGACCATCACACTGCCGGCGACGTGTTAGCTCAAGTTCACGCGCAGAGGATCGCAAACGGAGTTCCGATGCCTTCCGGGCCCCAACGGCGCGATTCCAACATCCCCGAGCGCGTATTCGGCGCCGTGTATGAATACAGGTACTTGCTATGTTTCACTTCCGTGCGAACTCGGAACTGAATGCTTGCTTTATGGTGCCCTTCAATAGAGAGCCTTCTGAGGTCTGGATGGCGTGTGACACTTCCGCAGGGACTCTTTTGGAAGGCCTCGGGTGGTCGGGGATACGGGCTCGACCCCCGAGGAACGTTTCAGGTGCGCTGCGCGTGTGCCTGTACTCGAGCTCCACGTCTCGATACGGGCTCGACCCCCGAGGAACGTTTCAGGTGCGCTGCGCGTGTGCCTGTACTCGAGCTCCACGTCTCGATACGGGCTCGACCCCTGAGGAACGTTTCAGGTGCGCTGCACGTGTGCCTGTACTCGAGCTCCACGTCTCGATACAGGCTCGAC
>LGRX02034515.1:0-41602 GCA_001247695.2 Cymbomonas tetramitiformis | reverse complement strand
ACCCCCGAGGAACGTTTCAGGTGCGCTGCGCGTGTGCCTGTACTCGAGCTCCATGTCTCGATACGGGCTCGACCCCCGAGGAACGTTTCAGGTGCGCTGCGCGTGTGCCTGTACTCGAGCTCCACGTCTCGATGCGGGTAAAGGGCAAATACCTCAATTGCCTAAGTGTTTGGAGTTTGAAACCCGGTTTTGAGCATCTTGCAAAGCATGATTGCTGGGACGCCGAGCAAGCTCTTGTCATGAGTGCTGGGACGCCGAGCAAGCTCTTGTCATGAGTGCTGGGACGCCGAGCAAGCTCTTAATATGATTGCTGGGACGCCTGAGCAAGCTCTGTCACAGAGTGCTGGGACGCCGAGCAAGCTCTGTCATGAGTGCTGGGACGCCGAGCAAGTTTCTTGTCATGAGCGCCGGGACGCCGAGCAAGCTCTTTGTCATGAGCGCTGGGACGCCGAGCAAGCTCTTGTCATGAGTGTTGGACGCCGAGCAAGCTCTTTGTCATGAGTGCTGGGACGCCGAGCAAGCTCTTTGTCATGAGGGCTGGGACGCCGAGCAAGCTCTTGTCATGATTGCTGGGACGCCGAGCAAGCTCTTGTCATGAGTGCTGGGACGCCGAGCAAGCTCTTGTCATGATTCGCTTGATAGTGGTTGGGCCTTCGAGGGCTCCTCACGTCTCCGAGTGTGTCTAGCTCGGGTGCACGTCGAGCCTAAGCGTCGAACTGCCTGGCGTATCTGACACGGCATGGCCCTCCGCCACAAAGCCGCGGAGCGCACACCCGCGGACAGAAAGAGGAGCGGCCTCGAGGGAAGCAGCAACACTGAAACACCGATCCTCAGAAAAGCCTTCCAGGAGAAGAGTGTGGCAATCGTCAACGGGAATACCATACTCCTCTTAGTAGTCTCATGAATGCCTGCATGGGCTGTCACTGGCGGCACACAGCTCATATTGGCAGTCCCACCAACCAACACAATCGTCCCTCTCCTGCGGATGTCAGGCCTGCTTAACCTGGGTGAGTGAATAAACCTGTTTGCTGCTACCATTGGGTCTGTATTTATTCTTGTCAGGCACGTAGCAATACCCATGAAAGGCCTGCCTGTCGACGGCGGACTCTGTGGCCTGTGGACCAGCTGCTGAGGATCTTTTCATTTGTGCCGTCTGTTTGAATGTCGATAGGCTTGATCGCCAAGAGCACCAGGCCATAAACAACTTGGTGAGCTACCAAGGCGGCACTCCGCACGTCGTGTGGGCAGGTCAGTGCGCCGCACACGTGTGAACATACCTTTTGTTTCAAAGGCTTATTTAAGTGAGGACTGTAAAATGATGAGGTCAAATTGATGACCTACGAGAGTTCTCAAGCGAGATTTCGACTGCGGCACATCGAACTTCACTGTCAGTGGGCTGTCAGTGGGTTTTTCGTAAGGCTTTGTTTGATATGTATGGTCCGATGATTTCACGTTGTCCTTGCGCATGTTAGCCTATGAGTACTCACCGAAAGACAGAGGGGAGCAGGTACCGGCACGTTTCCCATTGGCCAAGAGGAGATGGCCACAATGCGAACGGCTGTGGCTAGTAGTCGTGCAGCCCGCAATAATGTTGAGAAGTTATCTGGCCCGAAGCCATACAGTCGTCATGGCTATTGAAGGCGATGACGTGCAGCACGATAGTAGCACTTCCCGACTTGAAAGACAGACATTATTTTTTAAGGTCGTCAGTGCTGTTGCGTGGAGTCAAGCATTCCATTCAGAGACAATAGAATTGCCTCTGATTCTGGTTACCAAAATATAATGAAAATTAGCATTGCAGCACCGTATTTCTTGCTGACTATATCATGTGAATTTCGGTGATAAGTAAACGTGGCTTGGGAACAAAGCTATGAAACATGGCATTTGCCTTCTCACCATATCATCTTCCTCATTTCCCCGACCATCGTCCCCCTTAACAAGTTGAATGCCCCTCCCTGTTGCGAGGAACATCCAAAGCCAAGAACCATCGAAAGTGAGAGTGCTCCGTGAGCCTTCCAACCTGTTGCGTGATGTGTGGTCTAAGCATTGTGAAAGATGATCAGGTTTTGGGGGTTGAGGAGTTTGAGGCAGCCATCGTCATCTGAGTAGGGTAGATCGTAGGAATCTACGGGAGCCATGATCACGAATCTGAGGCAGGATATGAAATCCATTTGCGCCATCATCAAAGGTCCGCGGCAAACGACGAAACATTGGAATGTACGGTAGTAGAGCTATATGACGATGCATGCGTCACTGACATTTGCATTTGAGCTATTGCGCCATCATATATGTATATACATAAAAACATCTTCGTTATGAAAACGACTTTTACATGCATATATCATAATATATGATATATTGTTGAGAAAGAGGAACATTATCCCTCCATTTATTTGGGTTGTGGGGCGCTGTCTCCGAGGGTGCTTGAATGTATCCATGAATGATATGAATGTATCTTCACTTATTCCAACTGCGCAATGTGCCATGATGACGCATGCAGTAGCACTTGCCAAAGGTCGAAGGCATTGGGAGGCATTCAGCAGGATGATATCAACCATCGCGCAGAGGGCAAATATGTGTTATTAGGTTTTTGTCCGTCGGCTATATGTGTGATACCAATAATGAGCTAACTCAACGAATTCGTAGTATTATGTAAGTAACCAACATCGCCGATCTCAAGATCTCCGCCGGGCCATGTGACCATCCACCGAGTCGATTTTCGATATCTATGACGTTGCATTTTCGACTTCATCCATTGTGGGGCAAATCGCGACTGACCAATGTAGCACGTTTACAAATTGTTTACAATCCATTTCGTTCTCCCTGGACATGCCATCACATTACCACATGCAGTCATCATACACCCCTGCGATCGGTGTTTAATTATTGGTCAAGTAAGCAATTTGCCCGGATTTGTGTTTACAAAGAGCAAGAGTGGTGCGATTTAAATATAATCACAACTAATAACACCCTCTCGCACTTACTTTCTACGATGGGATCTGATATACCTAGCCTATGGCTTCAATGGAACAATTAGTTGCCATGCTCGGCTGAAGGTGGCTCGGATGAGTTGGAGATATTCATCGTATACCCAATCGAAATGCGCTGAAGCTTCCATTTGTGCTCACCAGATGACGTCGCATTAGCAACAGTGAACCGCACTGCCATATCAGCCACCCCAACATAATCCTCAGCCAGAATGCAGAGCACAGATTGAGCCAACATTGCTAACCCTCAGCCAAAAAATTCAGAAAGCTCCAAAGTTTAGCAACTTGCTCAACACGGCACAAACCGCATCACTTACTTATGCACCCATTGCTTGGAGAAAGATGAATGCGCGAATCCTTCATTTGACTCCTTTCATCCTGCGCGACGCGTGACAAAATCAACCCAAAGTGCTTGCTAGTATCTGAAGTCAATATCATAAGGTATGAACTTGTTGGCCATTCCAACAAGGTATTTGCAGGCATCTGCTCTTCCCACCGAATGATGCAACCTCCATATTCACACTTGTCCAGTTCAGCACCCATGCTTATCATTAATAATAAAACACGCGCTTTACATCATTGAAATTGAGAAAGGTAGATCGGAGCAGCAGGTACAGAAAACAAGATCCTCTCAGTCGATTTCCTGTCAGTGACCTATCCAATCTATGAGCATGGAACGTTAAACAAGCATGATGCCATTGCAACCTGCAAAGGAGAAGGGTGCAACACGGGAGGATATAAATGGACCCAACGCGGGTCTTGCTTACTGCGAGTGAGTGATGTCCACAAAATGATCACTCACTTCACCCAAGCCTTGTGGGGCAGTCACCTCAGTGCGGTGCGCATCGAGTTGCTGCTGCAAACACTCGCACTCGCGACATGTGATATCCACTCGGCCCATGTGCTCAAAGGACGACAAATAGTGGATCGTGGCGAAGGGCTGCCCGGTGTACAGAGGTGGATCCAGAGAAGTGTCCAGCTTTACATCGCACGACGCAGCTCCCGCACCAACCAGGATTACCTCAGCCATCCATCTGGACAGCAGTGCCCATGTTGGAATACGGCCTTGTGGGTTGAACGGGGCCACAGACATGGATGCCCTGCATGCACTCTGACGTGAGATGCAAAGGAACGCTCCGATGCTCCAACCTAGCACTGCCAGCCTCGGATCAAGAGCGAGCGATCATTCACTCCTTTGTCCTTTCCCGACTGTCTCGCCTTGCTTCTTGCAGCAACATGTCCACGTAGGCAGCCAGCGCCAGCCCGGCCTGTGACCGAAGTACTGCTTGTGGCACATGCGGCCCCCCTTGCCAATGGACCTCACATTCGAGCGGGCCTAAGCCGTGGTCAAGGGCTGGGGCGAGGCCAGAGTTGAGGGCAGCGGCGGTGTGAGAATTGGGTGGAAAATTGTGCTTTCGATACGATGTTGGCCGAGAGCGCCCCTACAAGCTTGGCGCACCCGTCAGCATGGCGGCGCACCTCCACTTCCAGCACCGCCCCAGGCACTGTGGCGAGGAGCCCGGGCTTGTGTATCGTGTTGCTCGCTTCTTCTACAGCCTCGAAGCGCCAGCCATCCATGCGGGGAATCGATGGCCACGCCATCCCTCCCGTTGTGAGATATGCTCTCCACCTGTCAGGCTGCTCAAGCCCCGCACTTGAACATCACACGGTGTGTACAGGCGCGGCTCTGGTGCCAGCCCTGTCCCCTCCGAGGGACTGCAAGGCCCATGCTTGCTACTGAGAGCATCGCGTCGTCACGGGTCAGGGCAGGGGTGGGGCCACGAGTCAGGGTAGGGATGGGGCCACGAGTCAGGGTAGGGTGAGCCACAGGTCAGGATAGGGTGGGGCCAATGGTCAGGTAGGGGTGGGGGCCACGGGTCAGGGTAGGGGTGGAGCCACAGGTCAGGATAGGGGTGGGGCCACGGTCAGGGTAGGGATGGGAGCCACGAGTCAGGGTAGGGGTGGGGCCATGGATCAGGTAGGGGGTGGAGCCACGGGTCAGGGTAGTGATGAGCCACGGTCAGTAGGGGTGGACACAAACGGTCAGGATAGGGGTGGGGCCATGGATCAGGTGTGGAGCCACGGGTCAGGGTAGGGTGGAGCCACGGGTCAGGGTAGGGGTGGGGCCACGGGGCCAAGGTAGGGGTGGGCCACGGGTCAGGGTAGGGTGGGGCCACGGGTCAAGGTAGGGGTGGGGCCACGGGTCAGGGTAGGGATGGGGTCGGAGTTTACGCTTCTCTAGATAGAAGGTCATGCCTGCAGGTTTACAATTTCGGAATAGCTGGCGGGGCACATCCTGCCGTGTGACATTCCCACAGGACCTCATGGACGATCTGGGCCGTGCATTCTTGCCTTGCAAATGTATCTCGGTGCCATGGAGCCTTGGCTTGCTTCACCGAGTCGATTCTGGAAACGAACGACTGCCGACACAAAAGGTCCCTAGAGAGCGTAACTTGCGAGGCGCAGAGCGTGCTGTAGGCCGCGCGCCACAGAGCGGAGCTTATGGGGACTCTTGACGCATTTCGAGAGGGAGAAGCGGCATACATCGTTTTTCCCATCTCTTTTGGCAAACGCTTTTTCGTTATGCTCGAATCCGTAGCACTTGCGGAACTGCTCGTGGTGCAGCCCGCCATTCGGGTACAGATGCTCCGGGAGGCGCTCCGCCGTGGACTGCACTTCATGCTCTCCCGGCGTCGGACTGCACCCCCAGTAGGGCCGCGCCTTGAGAGGGCTTCAGCATGCGCACACCCAGTAGGGTCCGAGGCGCAGGAGGGAGCACCCCCCTGTCGACTTCGAGACACCCGCTGGAGATGCACCAGGCGTGCACGGTACGGATGGGGATGAACGGGTCACATCAAACACAGGGCATGGGATGACCAAGTGCGGCCAACACAAAAGTTGGCTGGGGACCTCGGCATCAAGACGAGCATGTAGACAAACAGTTCGAGCGTGGCTGGATTGGGATTGAGATTGAGAGAGCGGGAGAAGACGCAGACACATGACGTGAGCACGCGCGAGATAATGTGAGACGCTAGCCCGGCAATAGCGATGTGAAGAAGTTCGCTTTGGCGGCGAAGGGCGGGCGATTCAGCTGCGGCCTGGGTGGTGCGGCCTGTGCGAGGTTCCGCGCAGGATTGGCTCACCCTTGCGGCGGGGTCTGAGCAGCAGGAGTTCCCATGGCAGCCTGAAGCAGGTATATGAGCATGTTCCCAGTCAGCCACTGCCCACCCACATTTGGGTGAACCCCTTCGCTAGTGATGTCTTCGAGTACAAGCTGGCCGTGCTCAATCTCCCTGTCACGCTCCCCCCCCACCCAGAACAAAATATGGCATACAGCAGGCCAAGCTGGCCGTGCTCAATCTCCCTGTCACGCCCCACCCAGAACAAAACATGGCACAAGGGCCAAGCTGGCCGTGCCCAATCTCCCTGTCACGCTCCCCCCACCTAGAACAAAAATATGACACAGTACAAGCTGGCCGTGCCCCAATCTCCCTGTCACGCTCCCCACCCAGAACAAAATATGGCACAGTACAAGCTGGCCGTGCTCAATCTCCCTGTCATGCTCCCCCATCCAGAACAAAGTATGGCACAGTAGCCAGCTGGCAAGCCATTCTCTTGCCACCAATAATATCCCTTCATCTCTTAGAACAAACCACGACATAGTACAGGTTGGCAAGCCCATCTCCCTGCCCACTGGGTCCCACTCTGAGAACACTCAAATATGACTGATAGGGTACAAGGCGCTTGGGCTAAGTGCCCATCCTCAACATCCGGCACCCCCAAATAAAATGACGATTAGACAAAGACAGCTGAGCACTGATAATTCTGCTTACTGATGGTCCCCACCCAGAACAAAATATGGCACACCATGCAAAGACCTCATCCAATGTCGCCAGGTGGCGGCGAACAATATCCTCAAGCAAAGCGCCTGCGGGGCAACGGGCTTCTCGGTTACTTGCGCGGCTCTTGGCCATCAACACGTGGTTTACATTGGAAGCTGACATATGGGTGACATGGACACGTGTGCCGCAGGGGCTAAACATGGGTGACATGGACACGTGTGCCGCAGGGGCTAAACATGGGTGACATGGACACGTGTGCCGCAGGGGCTAAACATGGGTGACATGGACACGTGTGCGGCAGGGGCTGAATGTGCCGTCACCACTCACGGGCGCTACAGCCACGAGCTACTGCATGCACGTGGCCTATGTGCTGTGAGTGAGGTACACGGAAGTTACGGGCAGCGAAAGTCAAGCTCTCCGATGACTGTCAACCAAACGTAATTCCTTGCCTTCACGGTCTCTGCAACGACCGTCCACATTACGCCTGCATCGATATTTGTTTTGGGGATGTGCTGCTTATTGGGCATGCGGCCCAGATGCTGGAAGCGCCGGGGAATATGGCCATATTTGCCCCCAACACTGCCCGAAATACAGATGAGGCTTTTCAAATTACTCCAATACACAAAGAATACGCATACGCATTTTCATCAAGGCGCGCCTTCGTTGCGCCAGGGGGGGGGGCGCCACTCCGCGCGATGACCCTCGACAGGCGCGCCTTCGCAGGAGCCCGCTTGGAAGCAAGTCCTTCAGTCCCTCAATAGCTACGGCTAGGATGGAGTTACACTGTCTGTCCGGCACGGCAGCGATGAGAGAGAGAGAGGGAACGGGCCGTTATGCAGTTCCCGAAATTGAAAGTGCTGCCTATGCCCCGTATGCGTGTTCACCCTGAGCGCCCGAAGGCAGATGCTCGTGAATCGGGCTCCTGGGCTAGCTCACCGTGCGCCGCCTGCGGCCCTAGCGCACGTCTCCGCCGTGAAGGGCGCCAGCTGGTGGGGCTGGACACCCCCTTTCAGACACTCTTTTCTGCACTCCTCCGTGGGAGCCGTGTGCAGCCGCCCGGACCTCGAAGACACGGGAAGCCCATGAATTGAATGTCTTGAATGAGATGCCAGCCTCGCCCAACTGTGACCCCCGGTCTGTTGCGGTGTAGCCTGCAACCAACCTCCTCGGGTCTGGCAATGTCATTGCATTTGAAGTATGCCCTCATGAGCGGGCGCTGCGAATGGCTAAGGGAGCCCCCCTCTCCACGAGACGCGAACCACACTCCGCTGCTGCCGCGTCCCACGAATCTCCAAATTTGCTGCACAGCCTTTTCACCATGCCGGAACCTCGCAGCCATGGCCACGATATTCCTCGCAAAACCATCCGACTCGGGGGTTGGAACAGCTTGGCTACCTGCTCGCGTAGAGACGCGCTGCAGGCGACACTCCCCACCTGTACAAGGAGGTCTTGTGCGACACCACAGGAACACCGTAGTGCTTCGCCAAGTCCAGGAGCAAGTCGTGCTTGATGGCGCCTCGGGAGTCGCTGAAGTTGCTCCGCAGCTGCATCTTGGCGCTGGGGCCGTGGGTCTTGTGCTTGCACCGGCGCCAGTCCGAGCTGGGCAGCTCGTCGCACCTGCGCGCCGTTCTCGGCCACGTCATCAGAGTGCCCGGGCAAATGCCCGCCACTCTCCGCATGTGCAAACGAAACGCTGCGACAAGGGCGGTGGAGTCATCCTCGCTCGCCGCTCCGAGGACACGCGAAGAGGGAACATGTTCCAGCCGGCCGGTCCAATGGCGGCGCAGGTCACCATAGCACCTCGCTGCGGCGCCCGTCAGGATTCCGCACAATGCTTGGGAGGCTTCAGGCAGCTGACGTGGCGCAAGCAAAATATCGGTGCCGAGGAGGTGGATGACATGATGCGATGCTCATGCGGTAGCGGATGACATGCCATGGCGAAATCACCACCATGCGGTGGGGGACAGCACGTCATGTTGGGCTGACCTAATGACGGATGACACACTGTGCTAAGGCGTGGATGAAGCCGTAGTGGGAGCCACGCAAGGGTGAGCCAACGACGGCAGAGCGGGGACGCCATGCCATCGCAGGATGGTGATGATGCGGCGATGGAGGACGCACCACGAGAAGAAGTTGACGAAGATCACGGCGGGCTGCTGGGGGAGGGACAGCGCCCAGCGCAGCAGGCTCTCCACCGAGCCAAAGTCGTGCTGCACCCCGGCAGCGCACACTTGAAGCTGGCAGCAAAGCACCACAGCAGAAGCCCGTGCAGGCCGCGCGTGTACGTGGCGATGGACAAAGGAGGAAAACAAATCCCCGTTACCCCGGGCAGCAGAATCTGATGTGACATCCTACGAGATAGAACTCCGGCCGTGATACGAACATTGGCTCGGCAGCCTCCTTCGCAGTCTCCTTCGCCGTCGTGTAACCGGGCGTGTGAACACATTTGGGCATGATACATGGTGGACTCTCTGCAACCGCACTGTCGGTGATGCCTCAGACACGTGGGTCGCCATCGATGTTGGGATCTGCTCTATCCCCTGAACCCGCCCCCAGCCACAAGGGTGGAGTGGCAGGGGCGTACTGCGCTCGAAGGAGCCGTCACACTTAGCTCAAAGAGAAAGACGTCGACTGCAGCCTCTTGTGGGCACCAGTTGTGGAGGCAGGTAAGGTAGTCCATTGCCCCGACTGCAGGCTGCCCGAGCCAGACCCAGCAGCGCTAGAAAGCACTTAGTCAGGTTGTCCATTTCCCGCAATGCAGCCTGCAAAAGCTTAGAGTGGCCCAGCCCTAACATCTCAAATGAGATGGTCCGTGACCACATATGATGGGTGCTCAAGAGCAGCCTAGCAGCCCCCTAAACCCTAATTCGGAGTCTATCAACCCCACGACAAGCGGTTCAAGACCAACAAGACAGCCCGGGATAGGCCTTAAATCTGAATTCGGCAGTCCATCAACCCCACGACAAGCGGTTCAAGACCAACAAGACAGCCCGGGATAGGCCTTAAATCTGAATTCGGAAGTCCATCAACCCCTACTACAGGCGTTCCACACCAGAGTCGCAGTTCAATATAGTAGAGAACAAAGGATCCTAAAACGCGGACTCCAAAACCCTTAAACCCTGAACCCTAAAAAGTCCACCCTCACCACCTTTACCCTAGCTCCTAGCTGCTCCCACCCGGAAACGTCCAAGCCTCTTCACCTTCCCCCCCGGAGAGCACCCAGCCTGCCACATGCTTGGCCGACTCCTCTTGGCGACTTCAACTGGCATCGATTAGGTTTGCCAGCGAAGTCTCCAAGCTGGCTGTTTGTTTGAAGATGGCCAAGGCAAAACCTAAAGGCGTAACGTCCCTCTGAATTCTTCGAATTCCGGGTTTCAGGCATAGCGTAAAACAGCTTCAGACACGCGTGGCGAAACCCCGTATGTGGCTGAGGGACCTGCTGGCGAGGTGGCGGGGCCGCAGGAGAGGAGAAGCAGGGGGGTTGCCGGGAGACCTGGCCAGCGTTGTACAAGTGAACCTGCTGGGAGGAGTTGGAGAGCCAGTCCACAGCAATGCGGGCCCAGCCCATCTTGCCGGAGGTGTGTGCATGTTCACCCCCAAAGGAGCGCCCTCCGCAGCAGTCCGAGCACCAGGGAGCCACCGATGCGATGGGGTCCGTGCACCCTGCTTGCACTGCACTCGCTCTCCCTTCACCCCACCACCCATCAACGTGATGCAGTCCACGCATCCTGCTTGCACGGCGCTAGAGCTTTCCGCCCACTGCCACCCCGCCTGTACTGAGCTCGCCATCACACGCCGGCCTCCCTCGCACTGGCCCGAGTCTCCCCCTTCTCTGGACCCGCTTGTTCCGCCTGCCGGCAACTACTGACCACCCTAGCGCCATCAAGTAGACGAGCGATTGTTAAGCGAAAGTATCTGAAACGTTCGGAGCTCATCCCGCACGTGGAGAAGGCGGGACACTTAACACGGAGCGCCGGCTTCGGAAAGCGGTTGAAGCTGAGAGGCTCCCGCGACACAGATGGCACACCCCGGCAGCGGGACGCACCTGCGATAGAGAACCCATGACGAAGAAGTTCACTGTGGCGCCCCCGCGGGCTCCCGCCGATGGCTCTCTCGACAAGCGCCTGTAGATCGCCCCAGTTCGCGAACCGCGCGAGATGGTTTCTGGGCGCACTCGGGGAAAGCCTTGTGATTTATATCTGTAGCGTCGGTCAGCACTCGCTGTAACAAGACTTTCCTGGGCATGAAACCGAAGCAAGGGCGCTGTTGTCGAAGCTGACATTAAATATAGAGGGTTGTATTATGTTTGCATGCATAGTAGAGCACGGGAACACGCAGGGAGACCCCGATGGACCACCCCGATGTTCTGAATCATAGCCAAGAGTTTAGGATTTGGTAATGCTCCCACTGAAGCTACTGTGTCAGTCAAAGCAATGCGATGGATTTGATCGCTGCTACACTCCTAGATGTTCAGTGACAAAGACAAGGTGTGTGTGAGAGAGAGTAATACCTGCTAAGCTAAACAGCATGCTGGTGTAAAAGCACAGCGACAGGATACGCTGGTCATCCTCGGCTTTGTCCCCTGTCCTTGCCAGCGAGGTGGTGTTTGTTCTTCTTACACTGCGCCCAAGAGGCCGGCATGCACGTGATATAGTGCCCGATGGGCCGTAATGCTGTGAGTCGACTGAGAGGTCCGAAGTGGTATGTGTGGCAACAGACAGTTAGGTGCAGGAAATCCAACGCTTCCGGTGGGAAAGCTTGGCCTAAATACCCATGGGCCATAAATAACACTGCAAAGTGCCTTCGAAATGTTCGGGAATGGCAAAAAACGTCACTGGGGACCTGAGCCAAGTTTCTCGATATCATGAAAGAGTGCCAAGGCAACGGAAACAGCAAAGCGAAGAATCCCGACGTTGGCTTGCAATCTTCCATGAGGTCCCCCTATTCCCCTCCAGCTCACTGCGTCAGGATCGATGCAAAGGTACGAGGACGTAGTTACCGTCAGCTCTTTTGCCACAGTTCACCTTCGCAGTGTAGAGAACGCACTAGGCTGCAGAGCAAATGGCGATTCACCCTTCGCCTTCGCTATGGCAGTGAAGACAGGTTGCGGCATCTTGACTTTTGCCTGTGTCTGTAAATTTTATAGCGCTTAAGTTTGCACCTGGGGAATGATCTGAGCTCTCTCCTCTCATCAGCCAGGGTTTCCACGCCATAATCAGATAGATTTTGTACAGATTGACGTGAAGCGAACAGATACAGATAGAGTGTCTGTGCAGGAGTTTCTTCTCGCTTCTCTTGCGTTGCGGTTGGTGCATGCGATGGACATGAGGTAGTTGTCAGGCCTTGCCTGTCTTGACAATCACAATGATACAATGCGCACGTTGGCGAACTTGTCGATCGGATGGTGGCTTTCCCTCTCGTCTGAGACAGTCCGACTCCGAGTGTCCACGAATTCGCACCCGACCGGCAGGTCTGCGACTCTGCGTTCCGTTGAGCGTTGTGTCACGTGTTGGGTGTTCTGAGCTTCTGACGTGAGGAGACATAATTATTAATTTACATCGCTCGGCTGTCGTGTGACACTCGACTGTTCAGCAGGCCTGCGCTGGAGGGGAGGGAGTGATCTGTTGATCTGTCGTCAGTCGTGTGAAACCTCCAAGACCAACCCGAAAGAAAACAAAGCAAAACTTTGAAAGACGAAAGTGTGACACGTCCTCGTCCAAACTCCAAAGCAGTGGTCCAAAGTGTCCCGATGAGACGCAGACGCAAGCTGTATATTCCCCAAGTTAGAGGCACATTTCAAAGGCTGTGACTGTCACACTCACAGTTGACAACAGTGTGTCTGGTGTCGAGATGTGTGAGTTAGCAGATCATCTTCCTGCCATTAAGTTTAACTGAGTTTTCGCATGTAGCTGGACGTGGAAAACTTCCGGGCCATTCTTCTATGACTGGTTGATGATCGTGATATTCCTTAATGACTGCATATGTATACACGATACGATAAAGTCGCAAGTCCTCGGCGCTAAGTCGGTACAACCAGGAGGCACGAAACTCTGCCCTCACAAAGTTTCGAAAGCATCCCCAAGTTTCGAATATCCGTGGCAGAGATCCAAATACCCCTACACTCGACTGTTGTCACCGCTGTATGTGCAGTCGGTGGAAAGGGTTCTGAGGTGAATACGAATCCTTCCTGTTCTAGCGCACTCGAATCTTTGTAGTCCCAAGATTTCTGCCAATCACCGCGACGGCACGACGTTGCTCTTTGACGAAAAGACAACTTTCTGACGTGTTGGATATCGGAATTGAAGAGCAGCAGATGCCGTCCGCGTATGTCACGCTACGCGCTTGAAGAGTTTATTTCGAAGAACTCTCGACTGCTCTGTTTCATCAACTCGTCACAAGACCGAGTTCAAATTTAAACTGTTGAGGAGGCTCCCAAAAGCACGTGCCAGTTTGAAAGGTAAACAACCACAGGGGTGCACTTCCCAAAACCGAGGGTATCCACAAATGCGCCTTCTTTCTTATGAAATGCCAGCTGCACGGAGACCACTACTCTTTGCGCAAGTTGTAGGAGCTGTGCCTTTTTCTTCGGGAGTTATGGGAGCTTCAGATGGATCTTGTTTCGGTCAGATTGTACCGCTGAGTGAAAATTTGAGTGAGTGTGTGCACGGAAACCAGGTTCGGGAAGGAAGGCGAAGTACGCCTCTTCCGTGTCATCATGCCGAAGGGCAAGCGCAAAATGAACTCTGGAAAGAGCGACAACAGCTCCTGTGCTCAAGGGCGAGAAGCTGTACCGCTTCCACCGCCTGAGATAACGATCCCGATGTCTGGGCCCGCTGTGGTGCCACCTGGATTCGAGGACTCGTGGCCACAAAGTAGCCTGTACATAAAAAACTGTCCTGTAGAGCTGCATGCGCTCTACCGCGGGCCTCTCTCTTCTGTCACAGCCTTGAGTCACCTGCTGACGGCGGCGGAGACGGAAGCCTGGGTAAGCTTCGCGGAGCGCGTCGGCTTCGAGCTGGTGAAGCATCCAGCAGGACGAGATGTAACACACCGTGACTGTGGGCGCCTGGTAGTGCAGGACGACACGATCGCAGGTTAGACAGCATCCTGTGTCCACTACTGCTGAGAGAGGAGCCCCTTCACTTTGTAAAAGCACGTTTTACTCGTCGCCTATTCCATCTGGTACCAAAACACACTTTGCCACACGTTATAATTGCGTTCGTCATAAGACAGGTTGTCGTGCTGTGCAAGGTGTCAGAGTTGGTCACTGCGATCTTCAGACAGGGCCCGGGTTGCGGGTGCTTTTGAGATTGGGGCTGGGTTTTCACTACAAGATCGTGAGTGGTTCGGCAGGGGCGCTCTTTGAGCGGATGAAACCTTTTCTCTCGTGCACGCTACAGGACTCTGCAGGTGGGCCGTAACTCCCTAAACTGCTATCGGTTTGCAGCGTTCTAGACTTCTAGATACGATGCTTTGCAGCGAATGATCTGACAGCTTTGGCCGCTGCGGGGTTTGTTACTTCTGGGTCGCCCTCCCGGCAGGCACAACGTGGGACTTAGATGGTTGCGCGGGGAATCTCCGTCTCTACAAATATGGCCCAGGCCAGAGCTTCGGAAAGCACTATGATGATAGCAATGACTTGGATAACGAGCGAAGAACGTTCTTCACTCTATTACTTTACTTGAATGGGGGCGAGGAGGATGGCCAAGAGAGTGGTGACAGCAGCATCGGGAACCATGAGGTCAGAAGTGGTGAGATGCTTGAAGACACGGGTGAAAGAACCTCGCTCGCCAGTGGCTCATTTTTGAGGGGAGGGTCCACCAAATTCTTTGAGGATGAGAAAGGGCGGTTGCCTTGTTGTGCCTTCACCCCACGCAAAGGGTTTGCACTGCTGCATGAACATGGTGATCGTTGTCTACTGCATGAGGGTGCTTTGGTGACGGGAGGCAACAAATATCTCTTACGGACCGATGTGGTGTATAAGCGACAAATACTGCACCAACATAGGATGCACAGATAATAAATGGTGCTACGAAGAGTTCATATTGTGCTCAAGCGGTCCATCTCTTTCATTTCTAAATGCCACACTCCTTACTCTCTATACTTAGACTCTCTCCTGGGGTGGATGAGCTCTTGCCCTGCCGGCTGGCCATGCGTGAGATTAGAAGAAGGCTTGGGGAGCCTTAGGCATCCTGGGTAGTGTGTTTCCGGCTGTATAAGCTGTATATGCGGCATGTATTCTTGAAAGGCAAGCTTTAGAGTGATTGGATGCTAGATAATGAGTTTGATGTTTGTTACTGGTGTGTCCAAGTGAGCATCAGCATCATTTATGGACATTATTACATCGATTGGCATAATCTGTATGGTCTGTTGGTACTATGATTCACTGAAACTACCCAGAAATACGTAGCATTCCATCAGAAAGTTTCTTCGCAGATCGTCTCAATGTATCTCCACTTGAAATAATAGGTTACCGGCTTTGGGAGAGATGAGGTAAGTACACCCCAATAAATGGCCCCGTCGGCGCAGCATAACCACGCATGCTATACGAAGCCCCTCCCCCTTTCATCTTATCCAGCCGCTGTCCGCCAGAATTGAGCTAGGCTGGCAAAAACGTCTATCCCCTCCCCGCCCGAATAAATATCCACTGAAACATAGTGTGAGGGGTTGTGAAAACGTTGGTATATAGTGGATGTGATGGCCTCCTGTGTGGGCCTAACTATTTATGCGTCATTTCCTAAGAACTTCAAACAAAGCATTCCAGTTAAATCCGGGCTTACACAACGTGCACATGAATACTCGGTTCTCACTATGGATATGTAAACCCCCATGCGTGTCGAGATAATTACTGAGACATGGCCTCGAATAGCTACGAATTGATATATCACAGATAATCCCAGACCGTGTCGGCTAAAAGCCTAGAAGCAATAAGCATACATATCTTGTGTGAGTCTGACTATTGAGGTATGACCTGGTATACACTGACATTGGGCATAACACAGTATACCCCCATTGTGAGGGAACCGCTATCGACGAAACGAACCCTATACCGCCCTCGTACATTAAAGCCGCGTCGCATACAGACTCACGACGTTTGTCGCGTATAAGCATACGCAACGGGAGCATACTGATGTGAATAAATTCCCACCCCCCTTGAATGCGTATCGGACATCCGAAAGACCAATAACCGACGAAAATATCCGACTTGCACTAAACTCGCGTCAAAGGCAGAATCTCCTACGTTGAGTTTATCATAAAATTCTTTCACGGGGAAAACTTTTTGTTCCCGATTGTTTTTCGGTCCGCCCGATCGGACTACTTCGGCCAAGTCACGCGGTTTTAGGACCTGGCCGAATTACCGACGTGTATACTGTACATGCGTTAACCAGCAACAGGAGCAACAAATCGCAACGACGGGCGATGATAGCGGATTGCCAATCCAACGATCGCAGCATGAGAAACCGCCGTGGCAAACCCGGGTTTGGCCAGCGCCAGCGCCAATGTGCAACCGCGAGCCGAACGGCATGGCCTAGTGAACAGTCTTGTAGCATTGGGCGCAGCACGGCGATGACGCTCATGACATAATATAATAGTGGGCATCATCACTGCGTGTCACTGCCCAAAATTCATCGAGCCGCCAGAGGCCTCGGCCTAGCGGAAATTCTCTTTTGAGATCGACTAGCCTAATGTATTACGCAACGATCACTTCCTCGCGGCGTCGTTATCTGCGCCGCCGCCGACTGCTGAGGGCTGATGACTATAGTTCCTCGCGGAGGGGTGGGTATGACATGCACCCCCCCCCCTAGTTACAAGTTTAAACGTCTACTACTAACCACTGGTATTTTTAACGGCGGCGAGGGAGGGAGAGCAGTTACATTTAAGGGTTCAATGTGCAATGCGCGTAGGCAAATGCCATAAATTTTGGAATGCGCGTAGGCAAATAATTTTGATATGGGATGCGCGTAGGCAAATGATTTTAATGTGGAATGCGCGTAGGCAAATGAAATTAATGGTGAGATATCCATAGACAGACCGTGGACAAGTGGGGTAGTGCAACGAGTGTTGTGTTCGGTATACAACTGCATGCCGAACACAATACAAGTTTGCATATTAATTCTTCGGTGTCTTAGGAAGAACATGCTTCTTGCGCACGCAGGATCCGTTCAGATTTTAGGAGTCTGGACGCGGCGCGTTAGAGGGGGCGATTGGGCATGCGTCGAGCCAGCGGCTCAACGCATGCCTAGTAATGGGGCACAATAAACAGCATGCGCATATCGCACACTAGAAACATCGTGAGCATCTGACAGTGTACTGTCAACTCTCGCGGAAACGCAGATGTCAACTGCGTTCACGTTTCCGCTAGGGTTTCTTCCCTCATCCGAACGCTCGCTTGAAAGCGAGTGTGCGCATCGGGTGAGGGGAAGCGTTTACAGAAATGACTTTGCATAGTCTATGTGTTATCTTTCCGAAATAAATTACATAGACTGAACGGTCAACCACACATCTCGCTGTGGGCTGACGCGTACTGGAATATCCTAGTTCCTAGTATCCTAGTGCCCTAGTGGAGAGGTGGTACGCAGTCGCGCGGTTGGGTGTTGTAGCGGGAAAATGGTAATGCGCAGCAGCGGAGAGGAGCGAAGAGAGCGAAGCGGCAAGGGGCCCTCGAAGATGTCGTCGAAGTCGAAGGTGTCGCGAACACCAGCCAAAAGAACAGTAACCAGCAGGGCCAGTGCCGGTGCAAAACTGAATCTGAACATTGATAGGACTAGTCCGTAACGAGGCGCGGTCCCCATGGCCGCCACTCCCAGTTGCTTACCGCAAACAACTCATACCATAATTCCTAGTCGCACCCAAACGCGCCCGCGCGCACCACCTCTCCAAGCGGCCGTTTAGCCAATCATGGCCAAATCAGCAAGTGGAATAAAAGCGTGGATGGGGCCACGACCTACTGGAATATCCTAGTTCACCAGATATCAGAAACTCCCGAACTCTGTGGATAAACTGTGAAGATAAATAAGCCCTAAGCTAGATATACCCGGAACGGTCTCGGACGGTTTCGGAGTCTAGCCTACCTGTGACACAGCGTGTGTCACAGCACGAACCTATAGATCAGTCAGCAGTCCAGTGTTGGCCTAGGAGTCTGTCATAGGGGCCTACACCGGGACTCCCGGTCAGGGCTGCCTATACAGATTTCAGCAACGCGTTCATTTGGAATTATCCGTTGTACCCACTTGAATGCGTAAGCCCACAAAGAGATGTGTGGCTGATGATTCAGTCTATGAAATTTATTATGGAAAGATACGTAACACATATGAAAACCTGTTATTACTAACGCTTCCCGCACCCGATGCGCAGCAAGCGAGTGTGCGGTTGAGGGAAGAACCCTAGCGGAAACGTGAACGCAGTTGACATCCGCGTTTCCGCGAGAGGTGACAGTACACTGTCAGATGCTCACGATGTTTCTAGTATGCTTATGTAATATGTGTGATATGTTCATGCTGTTTACTTTACTTCCTTGCTAGGCATGCGTCAAGCCGCTGGCTCGACGCATGCCCAACCACCCCCTCTAACGCGCCGCGTCAAGACTCCTAAAATCTGAGCAGATCCTGCGTGCGCAAGAAGCATGTTTTTCCTAAGACACCGAAGAATTAATATGCAAACTTGCATTGTGTTCGGCATGCAGTTGTATACCGAACACAACACTCGTTGCACTATCCCGCTTGTTCACGGTCTGTCTACGGATATCTCACTATTAATTTCATTTGCCTACGGGTAGATGGCCATTAAAATCATTTGCCTACGCGCAGACCACCATTAAAATCATTTGCCTACGCGCAGACCACATTAAAATCATTTGCCTACGCACATTCCACATTGAAATCATTTGCCTACGCGCATTCCACCATATATGGCATTTGCCTTGCATTGCACATTAAACCCTACATTTAAAGCGTAGCCCTCCCCTATCAGTTAGCTTTAAAGCATATGGGGGAACAAGGGGGGCAGTTGGCAAACATATCGCGTGATGGTGGTTTCCACACGTGGGGCACTCTCACCCCCGCGCGAGTGATATGGTTGCTAGCACGCATCCATTGAAAGGCTCCACACAACCATGTCTTTAATTTGGTATATGAGGGAATTTAGGGAATGCTATGATCTTCGGGAGATTAATTTGCTACAATTGCATGTTATGTCGCCTATAATTTCGCATCATGCATGCGAATAACAGTTCATGTCTGCAGGCGCACGCTTTGAACATCAACGTTTCGCGTTCATGTCGAGATTCCGGATGGCCATTCTGCCATCAACTCGTTTGTAATGATGCCTGGAGTTCGGCGGGAATGACAACCAACCGGTTGGGTTCGGTTCCCAACTCCTGATCCATATAACCGAACGTGGCATCATTAATACCCGGAGTGAGTGTGAGGATATATCGATTATTTTCTGGGTTATTATAAACCATCCGCTATATCGATAAGTCGTGGCCTGCTATTCGCATTATGACGATTTCAATGTTGTACAGTATTTGTTGCATATGTGGTAACGACCATCGTTCCTGATAACGTAATATGTGATACATCGGTCCGATCAGCAGAGACTGTGGTTACAAGTATCGCACCCGTTTGGTTACATATGGTTGCAATGGCATGATACAGTTATAACGCTGGCCGCGAGATTCCTTAGTGGTCGTGTTGCCATTGTGTAGCATATCCTACTCAGGCGCCCAATCGTCTTTGCATGGTTGGTCACCCGGATAGGGACGATACCGTATTCTCGAACTCGACATATTTGCGAAGTGTGCTAGGGGCACGACAGATCTGGTACACCCTGGAACCGTAGAACACCTGGATTGATGGGGGAAACGTACATAGATTTTCGGAATAATGTCTGGGAATATAACGAACTGTAGGGCGGAAACACGCTAGTGAATACGTGTGGCATTCAGATTACGGACGATTGGGGGAAATGATATTTACAACTGAGGTAGGTGAGAGATAATAAAGAGATTAATTGAGTCTTGCCTCCCAGACTTGTTTATAAATTATTGGAAATGGGTAGGTAAATAAACATTGGTCAGTGTTCAACAATGTTGTTCCGAATAAGATAGCAGTGCAAATTTAAAGTGATACCGATCCTGGCACACTAAGCGGTCTCCATGCTAAAGGGGCTCTCAGGATATCTATATGTATTCAAAATCATTGGGGATCATATCACGTCCGACTACGCTCCTCTAGTATATATTAAGGGGGCTTAAGTTTGTATCCTCCTTCCAATTGAACGGCAGTTAAAGCGGGTTAGGGAGATTATTCGTAGAATTAGCCAATGTTTCTGCTAGGTCTATCCTCTGAGGGGTTGCAGTAATGATTGTCGCTCGGGCGCTCTGGGGAACGTTTTAAGGGGCTGGATAATGATGTGACGTTTTTGTCTATTGCCCAATGCTCCTTTGCAAAGGATTTAGGCACTTTTAGATCCTCTCCAAAGGATCAAATTACATCATCAGTTATGGAACGTTAGATGCAAAATAACTCTATATTTGCTAGTATAGATTAGTATTTAGGCTATGTATTTCCTAATTTATTGCACACGTCCGGCTATATGCGCAGAAGTATATCCAAATTAGCACACATTTGTAATGTAATGGGTGAACAAACATGCACTCTATATAAGTATAGTAGAGTAATAAGGTCTATATAACTATAAGGTGCTCAATATTTACATTTATTATACGCATTTCCCGATTGCTACCCCATTAATTATTGACATAATAAATGCTCAGGTACAATCCTATCACTCAACAATGCATATGTATGTATATGCACGTTAGCTATCCCACTTATAAGCTTAGATCCTCTCTCAAGGATCAAGCCTTTTTTCCGAGATCGGATACCATTTTGTGTCAACTTGACGTGCAATTTTCACGCTGATAAATGCTATGGGGTAGTCCACAGTAATACAAAAAATACAATTTAGTGTGTGTATTTTAACCCCCAAACCTTAACATGTCGAATGGAGCGTGCTAGATGACTCGTTATGCGGCTCTAGTTTGATCCTTGACCAAGGATCTACCATTGGGCAATAGACATTTTCATCGTGAAAACGTGACCCAAGCCTGCCTTCAGGACTTTGGAGAGCACAGCAAAATCTTTTCTGAATATTTACCACGTCTGTTCCATGTCGTTTTTATACGATGCGTCATTGGGCTGCCCACGCTTCCCCGGCGGGGTCAAAGCGTGGCGCCTTGCACGAAGTGTCGTACGAGCATCACGCATGCGTCTGTCGTCTCCCTTTGAAGATTCTCTCAAAAAAGTGGTAAACAATTATTAAAACGCAAAAGCGTGACAAGCACCTTCTGAAGTTGTGATGTCTTTATATGGAGTGTAAGTATTCAATATTTCGCCGTATTTTGGAGCTGCTGATTGGGTAAGCTGGTTATATCCAAACCGTCGTGAAGGTTCCTGAAAACTGCTTTTTTACTTATGCACACCGGACTTGCAAGAACGATAATTGCATTAAAATTGATAATGCCAGGTCATGCAAATCGTGGCATGATCATTGGTTCGAAAAGTGCTGCTCATGGGCGATGATGCTGAAGCTTCCACGAGTACATCGGAATTGCCAGATCGGTGTCGTCAGGTCAGAAAATCATCGGGAAAACATCAGTTCTTTTCTGTTTTTCAGTGATTAATTATCTCAGCGATTGTTGAACGTGAATATCAAGTGCCACGGTCGATGCGCCCCAGAGTTGGATGAAGGAGCTTATCCGGCTTGACGGCCTTGCTAGAATCTGGCTATCCGGCTGTCACCGTATGACAATCAGATATGACGGTTCTGGTGTGTCCTACTCGTGACACCGTGAAACACAGACACTCTCCTACATTATTCAACTCTGATAATATACCTTGAGCCTTTCCGAAAACGTCCGAACCGCGAATATCTAACAGGTTATGGGCCCATCACGCTTCCACTGCGAATATCTAACAGCCCTCTTTCCAACGATACCCGACTTTCTGGGTCGGATCGACCGTAGTCACGTATTATTGCAATGAGGCTACTTAATTATCCACTACCTTTTTTTTTTAATCCCAAATTTTGGGTGTCCCTTTATCCACGTTTTCATCGTGCCACCATACTTAACACCTAAATGACGAATCGCTATACTGCTGGTACTGATGTTGTTTTCCAGGTAAGTGGTTTTCACGTTTCCGGCGATAACTCGAGTTCTAAACATCCATTTGCTACGATTCGTCGCCCACCTTATGCTGAAATCTGTATAGGCAGCCCTGACCGGGAGTCCCGGTGCAGGCCCCTATGACAGATTCCTAGGTAGCCAACACTGGACCGTGACTGATCCGTAAGCCTGTGCTGTGACACACCGAGTGTCACAGGTAGCTAGACTCGAGACCGTTCCGACTCCGTGACCGTTCCGGGTATATCTAGCTTAGGGTTTATTTCTTATACGAGTTTATCTATATTGGTTCACTGACTGTCTGATATCTTGAACCGGGATATTCCAGTAGGTCGTGGACCCATTCCACGCTATTTTCCACAGCTAATTTGGCCATGATTGGCTAAAACAGCCGCTTGGAGAGGTGGTGCGCGACGGCGCGTTTGGGTACGCACGGGAAATTTGAGATGAGCGGTTTGCGGTGAGCGTCTTAAGCCGCAGCTATGGGGATTCGACCTGGACCGGGCCTAGTCGACGCAATGTTCATTTACGGTATTATGCTTGCACTGATCCCGCTTGCTGCCGAATTTTGGGCTGGTGGCTATAGCACCTTTGACCTCGACGACGTCTTCCAGTGCCCCTCACTCGCATGGCTCTACCGCTCTTTCCGTAACTGTGGCGTCGCATCTTCCCCACGACATTACCCGAGCGCGCCCCGGCGTACCACCTCCCATCAGGCTTTCAAAGTTATGGGAGTTACCACAAGAGCGAAGAAGTCCCTCACGAGGAACAGCGACATTGATGCCTCGCCGAGGCTTATCGACGGGGTTCGGAACAGCCCGACAGTGCGGACACCGACTGTTCCGACCCCCAACCCTGCTTCGAACGAGGACGCCGACGTGGCCATCAGGCGTTACTTGCAGGAGCAGGCAAGGCTGACCGACGAGATCTACAAGGCACGTCTGCATCGTGCCTGGGCCAAGAGCATCCGCGAGGACGTTCTTGGTGACAAGAAACATCATTTCCGCCAGTGCCGACAACGGGTCCGGGTCCGACCCGTACCCGTTGAACAGATCGCTAATTTGCTCAGGCTCCGGCCCCATCCGTCACCGACGGATCTTGAATAATCGCAGGCTCCGTTGAAGTCCGTCTCTGCCGGATCTTTTAGAATCGAGGCTCCGCGTCAATCCGTCTCCGCCGGATTCTGGAAAATCTCAGGCTCCGAGCGCATCCGTACCCGTCGGAGGCGCAAGCTGTTGAGGCCCCGTTGAACTCCGTCTCCGTGAAATTCTGCAATTTGCTGGATCCGTCTCCGTGATCCGTCGGATCGCCGGCGGCCTACACTAGTCACAGCTCGCAGACGAGAGGCCCAGTGCGCAGTGGCATCGCATTTTATTCATTCTCGCACCCCCAACTTAGACAGTAGCACAGTACTGTCTCTCTCTCTCCCCCCTAATAGAAATACATAGGTCATACGCAATTTTGGATAATTCATAATAGAGAATAATGCGACGTGCAGTTGCCGTTCCAGGCGCCAATGCACCAAGGCCGGGCGGGGCCACACGAAGTGTACAAAGCTCGCTGACATGCGAGATAGTTAAGAAGTACCCTGGTCCTCAACAGGTCGAGCTGGCAGTCGAAGTGAACATTCCAGGCAGATGGTTCAATTCAGCAGACATGACAACAGCGGAAAAGAGCCACTTATTTAGGTGTATCGCAGTAGAGAATGCCGAGGTTCGGCAATTTGGCACCGGGCGCAACGCATCGAAGACTGAGGCTTTGCGCTTTCAGGTATGAGTGTTCTATATTCGTTCCGGGGGCATGTCACTGGGGCAGCTCACTGGGGCATGTCTGGATGTCACTGAGGCATTAAAGGCCATCGGGATCCGTTTGGACCCGTTTCAAGCGGAGCCGGGAAACAATCAGGCTCCGCCATGGCCCGTCCCCGGCGGAGCCGGAAACAATCAGGCTCCGCCGTGATCCGTCCCCGGCGGAGCCGGGGAAATCCCAGCATCCGTAGTGATCCGTCCCCGTCGGATCTTGAAAAATCGCAGGCTCCGCATTGACCCGTCCCCGGGGATCCTTTGCAGTCTCAGGCTCCGACGGAGACGGATTGGACCCGTTGTCGGCACTGATTTCCGCGGTTCGGACGACGCTGGCCTTCTGTCCGACCTGGTGGTGCAGCTACGTACGGAGTTCGAGTCTGCTGGACTGGAGCTGAAGTCCTTTGATCTCGACGACCCCCTTACCCCGGTTGTGAGCCGGGTGAATGGCCTTCTATACGACGTGCTGGCTCTCGTGGTAGGGAAGCACAGCAACGCGTATGTCTGGCTCACTGGTACGGATGCTTCGTCTGACCGAGATGGCCGGCGAGCTTTGGTCGACATCATCAAGGGCTGCGTACCGGTGGCGCTGCGGGAGTCGCAGCAAGAGGAGCATGCGGCCTTGCGTTACCCCGCGAACGTCGACCCGCAGCCGATCTTGGCGCGGGAGCAACGTTTGGTGCGGGACAACAGGGCCTCCGACTGGACGCCTACGGAGGCTACGCGTAAGCTGAGCCTGTACACCAGGCTTGACCCGGCGTCCTACGCTGCGGTTAAGGTGCGCTACCCCATGGCGTGCTGACTTGGCCCATGTGCCGTTGGCCTCACTCCGCTCCATGGTGGTAGAGATCTACCAGGCTTGGGCTCAGACTGACACGGGGAAGGCAGCTTCTGGAGCGGACGGCATCTCCGCGCACCTCTCCAGCAGCGAGTACGACGCCCTCCTCGTGAAGATCACGGAGCTCAAGGAATTGGTGCAGCGGCAGCACGGGGAGGGCGCTCAGGTGGTGCGGCAACAGCGGGTGCAGCAGCGGCAGCAGCAGCAGCAGCGTGCGCAGCATCCGAAGGGATTCCGTATGGGGCAGCACAAGGCGCCGCCCGTGGGATTCGACCGGGACGACCAGCGAGCGAAGCCGTTCTGCGGCAGGTGCAAGAAGGCAGGCAAAGGTGAGAGCTATCACTTCTACCGCGACTGCCCGTTGGGCGGGCGCCAACACCCGCCCACCTCTGCCGCGGCATTCTGCATTCCTATCGACGAGGAGGACGCGGAGGGGTGCATGCGCTTGCCATGTGTGCCCTTTTCCAGCAGGCAGCGGACGATGGCGCGGAGTCCTTTGCTCGTGCGGCCGCCGCGTACGGGCCGCCTGCGGTGCTTTGTGCGGGAGCGGTGGGCGGCATCGACGTGTCCGCCTACGGCTTCGCGGTGGAGCAGCAGTCGGCTTCCGTCGAGCCCGTAGGAGACGACATTCTCCGACGGCTCGACGATCTTGCCGCGGAGGTCCACTCCGCGGCCAATCACCAGGTGCACTTCACGCACGCATCTTTCCCGCCTCCTGACGGCATCGAGCAGCAGGCTTCGGCTCTGGTGTGCGGGCCCGCCGCGGCGGGGACCACGCCAGAGGAGCAGGTTCCGGCAGGTGGTGCGGCGGCATCGGCATCCGCCGTGCCGGCCCCTGCTATGCCTGTCTCGCAGGGGAAGGATGTGAAACCCGCGCCACTGCAATCGGCGCGGGTAACCGCCACAGCGGACGCGGACGGTGAGTTTGCTGGGTTCGTTCAGACCGTGAACCACGCCGCCATCGGGCAGGTTGATCTCACGGGTTACGACACGGACGACTACGAGGACCTCGCCGACGGCAGCTTCATCGTGAAGCCGCGGACTCCGGTCGATTCGGCAAATCATGCGTCGGAGTCAGCGACCCACGTGCCTGTGTCTGGTGGTGCTTCCCGCACCTACGGATGTGGCAAGCCGCCATGGGGCTTCCCCGCACACGCGGGCCCGTGGGGGTTTCATTACTTTGTCTCTCTCTTTCTTTTGATCTCGATCATGGGAGTGGGAGCTGCCGCCTACACGGCGGCCAATGACATCGACTCTGTGCAGGTATCGGGTCGGGCTGCACCGTAGCCTGTGCTGTGCAGAGGTGATTTGTGCATCTACCCTGGTATAGCCGAGCTGGACCCCGTCACTCTGGATGCGGTACTGCACTCCCTGGGTACTGCGACGGTGGTTCACCGGCCGCCTGACCCACTGGAGAGCGGTGCTGCAGGCTACTACAGTGGACGTTGTGGTGACGGTGCCCTTCTGGACTTTGACCCCGAGTAGCTTTCCTTCTGGCTCTGGCGGTGCACCACTCTGGTGGTGTACTGAGATGTGCTTTGACCTCAACATGGTCTTCAATTTGGTTTATGCTTTACTTTGACATCTACAATCTTCAATCTGGTTTGCTGCCACAGTGTTTTTCAGTAGTTTAGCAGGACCTGAGTGCCTGTATGTTTCTGCTCTTGTGCCGGCTAGAGGGTTTCAATTTGTGTATCAGAATAGCACAGTTGAATTAGCAGTTAGGTTTGTCACCCTAGCTCCTACCCTAACTTATCTTGACTTCTCTGACTTACCTGTCAGTCACCACCCACAGTGCTGGGGTGGTGTGCTGAAATCTGTATAGGCAGCCCTGACCGGGAGTCCCGGTGCAGGCCCCTATGACAGATTCCTAGGTAGCCAACACTGGACCGTGACTGATCCGTAAGCCTGTGCTGTGACACACCGAGTGTCACAGGTAGCTAGACTCGAGACCGTTCCGACTCCGTGACCGTTCCGGGTATATCTAGCTTAGGGTTTATTTCTTATACGAGTTTATCTATATTGGTTCACCGACTGTCTGATATCTTGAACCGGGATATTCCAGTAGGTCGTGGACCCATTCCACGCTATTTTCCACAGCTAATTTGGCCATGATTGGCTAAAACAGCCGCTTGGAGAGGTGGTGCGCGACGGCGCGTTTGGGTACGCACGGGAAATTTGAGATGAGCGGTTTGCGGTGAGCGTCTTAAGCCGCAGCTATGGGGATTCGACCTGGACCGGGCCTAGTCGACGCAATGTTCATTTACGGTATTATGCTTGCACTGATCCCGCTTGCTGCCGAATTTTGGGCTGGTGGCTATAGCACCTTTGACCTCGACGACGTCTTCCAGTGCCCCTCACTCGCATGGCTCTACCGCTCTTTCCGTAACTGTGGCGTCGCATCTTCCCCACGACATTACCCGAGCGCGCCCCGGCGTACCACCTCCCATCAGGCTTTCAAAGTTATGGGAGTTACCACAAGAGCGAAGAAGTCCCTCACGAGGAACAGCGACATTGATGCCTCGCCGAGGCTTATCGACGGGGTTCGGAACAGCCCGACAGTGCGGACACCGACTGTTCCGACCCCCAACCCTGCTTCGAACGAGGACGCCGACGTGGCCATCAGGCGTTACTTGCAGGAGCAGGCAAGGCTGACCGACGAGATCTACAAGGCACGTCTGCATCGTGCCTGGGCCAAGAGCATCCGCGAGGACGTTCTTGGTGACAAGAAACATCATTTCCGCCAGTGCCGACAACGGGTCCGGGTCCGACCCGTACCCGTTGAACAGATCGCTAATTTGCTCAGGCTCCGGCCCCATCCGTCACCGACGGATCTTGAATAATCGCAGGCTCCGTTGAAGTCCGTCTCTGCCGGATCTTTTAGAATCGAGGCTCCGCGTCAATCCGTCTCCGCCGGATTCTGGAAAATCTCAGGCTCCGAGCGCATCCGTACCCGTCGGAGGCGCAAGCTGTTGAGGCCCCGTTGAACTCCGTCTCCGTGAAATTCTGCAATTTGCTGGATCCGTCTCCGTGATCCGTCGGATCGCCGGCGGCCTACACTAGTCACAGCTCGCAGACGAGAGGCCCAGTGCGCAGTGGCATCGCATTTTATTCATTCTCGCACCCCCAACTTAGACAGTAGCACAGTACTGTCTCTCTCTCTCCCCCCTAATAGAAATACATAGGTCATACGCAATTTTGGATAATTCATAATAGAGAATAATGCGACGTGCAGTTGCCGTTCCAGGCGCCAATGCACCAAGGCCGGGCGGGGCCACACGAAGTGTACAAAGCTCACTGGCATGCGAGATAGTTAAGAAGTACCCTGGTCCTCAACAGGTCGAGCTGGCAGTCGAAGTGAACATTCCAGGCAGATGGTTCAATTCAGCAGACATGACAACAGCGGAAAAGAGCCACTTATTTAGGTGTATCGCAGTAGAGAATGCTGAGGTTCGGCAATTTGGCACCGGGCGCAACGCATCGAAGACTGAGGCTTTGCGCTTTCAGGTATGAGTGTTCTATATTCGTTCCGGGGGCATGTCACTGGGGCAGCTCACTGGGGCATGTCTGGATGTCACTGAGGCATTAAAGGCCATCGGGATCCGTTTGGACCCGTTTCAAGCGGAGCCGGGAAACAATCAGGCTCCGCCATGGCCCGTCCCCGGCGGAGCCGGAAACAATCAGGCTCCGCCGTGATCCGTCCCCGGCGGAGCCGGGGAAATCCCAGCATCCGTAGTGATCCGTCCCCGTCGGATCTTGAAAAATCGCAGGCTCCGCATTGACCCGTCCCCGGGGATCCTTTGCAGTCTCAGGCTCCGACGGAGACGGATTGGACCCGTTGTCGGCACTGATTTCCGCGGTTCGGACGACGCTGGCCTTCTGTCCGACCTGGTGGTGCAGCTACGTACGGAGTTCGAGTCTGCTGGACTGGAGCTGAAGTCCTTTGATCTCGACGACCCCCTTACCCCGGTTGTGAGCCGGGTGAATGGCCTTCTATACGACGTGCTGGCTCTCGTGGTAGGGAAGCACAGCAACGCGTATGTCTGGCTCACTGGTACGGATGCTTCGTCTGACCGAGATGGCCGGCGAGCTTTGGTCGACATCATCAAGGGCTGCGTACCGGTGGCGCTGCGGGAGTCGCAGCAAGAGGAGCATGCGGCCTTGCGTTACCCCGCGAACGTCGACCCGCAGCCGATCTTGGCGCGGGAGCAACGTTTGGTGCGGGACAACAGGGCCTCCGACTGGACGCCTACGGAGGCTACGCGTAAGCTGAGCCTGTACACCAGGCTTGACCCGGCGTCCTACGCTGCGGTTAAGGTGCGCTACCCCATGGCGTGCTGACTTGGCCCATGTGCCGTTGGCCTCACTCCGCTCCATGGTGGTAGAGATCTACCAGGCTTGGGCTCAGACTGACACGGGGAAGGCAGCTTCTGGAGCGGACGGCATCTCCGCGCACCTCTCCAGCAGCGAGTACGACGCCCTCCTCGTGAAGATCACGGAGCTCAAGGAATTGGTGCAGCGGCAGCACGGGGAGGGCGCTCAGGTGGTGCGGCAACAGCGGGTGCAGCAGCGGCAGCAGCAGCAGCAGCGTGCGCAGCATCCGAAGGGGTTCCGTATGGGGCAGCACAAGGCGCCGCCCGTGGGATTCGACCGGGACGACCAGCGAGCGAAGCCGTTCTGCGGCAGGTGCAAGAAGGCGGGCAAAGGTGAGAGCTATCACTTCTACCGCGACTGCCCGTTGGGCGGGCGCCAACACCCGCCCACCTCTGCCGCGGCATTCTGCATTCCTATCGACGAGGAGGACGCGGAGGGGGTGCATGCGCTTGCCATGTGTGCCCTTTTCCAGCAGGCAGCGGACGATGGCGCGGAGTCCTTTGCTCGTGCGGCCGCCGCGTACGGGCCGCCTGCGGTGCTTTGTGCGGGAGCGGTGGGCGGCATCGACGTGTCCGCCTACGGCTTCGCGGTGGAGCAGCAGTCGGCTTCCGTCGAGCCCGTAGGAGACGACATTCTCCGACGGCTCGACGATCTTGCCGCGGAGGTCCACTCCGCGGCCAATCACCAGGTGCACTTCACGCACGCATCTTTCCCGCCTCCTGACGGCATTGAGCAGCAGGCTTCGGCTCTGGTGTGCGGGCCCGCCGCGGCGGGGACCACGCCAGAGGAGCAGGTTCCGGCAGGTGGTGCGGCGGCATCGGCATCCGCCGTGCCGGCCCCTGCTATGCCTGTCTCGCAGGGGAAGGATGTGAAACCCGCGCCACTGCAATCGGCGCGGGTAACCGCCACAGCGGACGCGGACGGTGAGTTTGCTGGGTTCGTTCAGACCGTGAACCACGCCGCCATCGGGCAGGTTGATCTCACGGGTTACGACACGGACGACTACGAGGACCTCGCCGACGGCAGCTTCATCGTGAAGCCGCGGACTCCGGTCGATTCGGCAAATCATGCGTCGGAGTCCGCGACCCACGTGCCTGTGTCTGGTGGTGCTTCCCGCACCTACGGATGTGGCAAGCCGCCATGGGGCTTCCCCGCACACGCGGGCCCGTGGGGGTTTCATTACTTTGTCTCTCTCTCTTTCTTTTGATCTCGATCATGGGAGTGGGAGCTGCCGCCTACACGGCGGCCAATGACATCGACTCTGTGCAGGTATCGGGTCGGGCTGCACCGCAGCCTGTGCTGTGCAGAGGTGATTTGTGCATCTACCCTGGTATAGCCGAGCTGGACCCCGTCACTCTGGATGCGGTACTGCACTCCCTGGGTACTGCGACGGTGGTTCACCGGCCGCCTGACCCACTGGAGAGCAGTGCTGCAGGCTACTACAGTGGACGTTGTGGTGACGGTGCCCTTCTGGACTTTGACCCCGAGTAGCTTTCCTTCTGGCTCTGGCGGTGCACCACTCTGGTGGTGTACTGAGATGTGCTTTGACCTCAACATGGTCTTCAATTTGGTTTATGCTTTACTTTGACATCTACAATCTTCAATCTGGTTTGCTGCCACAGTGTTTTTCAGTAGTTTAGCAGGACCTGAGTGCCTGTATGTTTCTGCTCTTGTGCCGGCTAGAGGGTTTCAATTTGTGTATCAGAATAGCACAGTTGAATTAGCAGTTAGGTTTGTCACCCTAGCTCCTACCCTAACTTATCTTGACTTCTCTGACTTACCTGTCAGTCACCACCCACAGTGCTGGGGTGGTGTGCTGAAATCTGTATAGGCAGCCCTGACCGGGAGTCCCGGTGCAGGCCCCTATGACAGATTCCTAGGTAGCCAACACTGGACCGTGACTGATCCGTAAGCCTGTGCTGTGACACACCGAGTGTCACAGGTAGCTAGACTCGAGACCGTTCCGACTCCGTGACCGTTCCGGGTATATCTAGCTTAGGGTTTATTTCTTATACGAGTTTATCTATATTGGTTCACTGACTGTCTGATATCTTGAACCGGGATATTCCAGTACCTTATACAATGGAATCATGCGGGTTCCATGACACCATGTTATCACTCACACCGTGTGTGCATACCTCAATATATGTGATCCACATCCCCATACTTAAGGAAATCCGGTTGAACCCATTCCAGGGGGCATTTGCGATCATGCGCCATGAGCTTGGCACCACTATTGGCTTCTTGTTATGAGTGGGCGAAGACTTGCCATGTTGTATACCAATGGGGGAAAGTAGTATGTACTTAATTTGAGGCCTTTAGAGCGATCTTCATAGCGCATACTTTAATCGTCTACAAGTAGGCCATCCCTACACTTTCCAGTAAGTTTCTTGCTCGATATATCGAGTTTGATGGCCTTCGCATAGTTGAGGGACCTTGCTTAGCTCTCAAATATGGAGATCAATGCTTCATACATGTCAAATAGTCTACCAACGTAGAAGTTATGGCAGTTTCCGCGCTCGTACTGATGCTATACTGCTCAAAACGAATTCGTCATTTAGGTGTTAATCACTTCCTAATCCAGATAATGATCCTGCATCATTATCTAGCCCCTTTCAAACGTTGCCGAACGCGCCCGAGCGCGACTGGGTTCCAAAACTCCCACCAAACACCGAACCATTTTGGGGGATATGCTCTGCAAAAGGCTCAATAAAATGTACAACTCTGAGTTACAAGAGATGAGGTACACCGTGTGGTTTATTCCCGACAAACCATTACACCGACTATGCAGCAAGCTGTTGGGCCTTCCTCCAAGGGTTGAAGGCATACGCGCTTTCTATTGCTCGTTGCGTGAATAAGCGTTGATGCATCAAGACCTAACAATTTCACAGATCATGCTCAGCGATGCCACAATAAGTGATATGTTTTTACTCCAACATTCTTTCGTGGAACATTTTAGTTCTCCGCGCAGGGTTTGATGTACCATGTGCCATGCTTGGCACATAATCTTACATAAAATCTATCAATATGGCAGTACCTCTATGGAATTGAGAAAAAAACTCTTCACAGCTGGCAAAATAAGACTAGTTGGAGTCCCGTTACCCTTACACCCATTTCTGAAACTCAAAGCTTGAGCTTCAGCAGAGATGAGCAACTCCCACTGGAATATGTAAAACACTCAGATCGTTTGCTGCTGCTTCAGAGGGCCCCATCCGTCTATTATATCTTGGGCCTCAGGCATAGTCGCCTTCACACTTTGTCGACTGCACATACGGCTCATCCATTCTTCAATCGATACGCATTCTGTTGGCATCTGAAGACTCGCTAGTGGTGGTCCGGCGATTTTGACCTGCAAAATTTGTGTGAAAAGCCTTATGTCTATACTAGATACTTTTTTACCTCCGAAGAAAGGGCCTGTAGATCTGAGTTCGTCCTCAAGAGAAAGCAGGCAAGCTATTAGGTTTTGTTTGCAGTGCGAACGCTCCGCTGCAGGCGCCTTCAACAACCTCGAAAACTGCAAAGCCACTTCATGATTCTTTTTGGGTCCGAACCACGCCTCGTTCATTTGCTCGCGTTCACGTGCACACCCATCAAAGTACGAAACCGCCGTCTGGGAGTCATCGATTAAGATGCCTTTGTGATAAACCGCGGGAACCTTCCCTGCAGGGTTCAGCTGCAAGTACCACCAGGGCTTCCTGTGCAGATCTATATCTGAAGTGACGTAAGGAATGCGGTTCTCTTCGAGTGAAATCAAGACTTTCTGTGAAAAGGGGCAATCGGTATTTCGGCCGCCACTTGCGGGGCGCTTTACGAAGACGGTCACGACGTCCTTGCCGAGCCCGGCTTCCTCACAGAGTCGGTAACCCTGGAAACGGGTGAAGAGTTGAGTCGAAGGGCGGCTACCAATATGGCAACCTCTCACAAGTTTGCTACTGCTCGCTCTCTCAGAGCTGAGGTCAAAAGAGCTGTTGTAGACTGACTGTATAACCGCAGGCATGGGCGCGTTGTTGATGTTCCCGATGTATAAGCGGACTCGATGAGCCGCTAAGACCCTCTTATTCCAACTGTCCAGCAGGCAGATCAGGTCAATGAGCGCAGATTGAAATAGAGCCAAGCGTGCCCACCCGCTTTGGAACTCGCCTGCTTCAGCTTGCAGGATGCTGTCTCTACAAGCGGGCAGATTATTCACTGCCACAATCAGCGGGGCGAATACCTGCCGCACACCTTTCGAGAAGCCTCGGCCTTGCAACATCAATTTGAAGTCTGCAAAGGAAAGCACTGCATCCCCAGAAGCGCTGCCATGGCTTGAAGGTTTGCCAAATTCTCCGACATAACCATCCCATCGTCTTCGCCGCATGAGATCTCCTATGTTCTGAAGCGAATACTTGTGTATGACGAAAGCATCTCCAGCTCCTCTGCGCGGTGTGTCAGTCTCGTCACTCATGAAAGTAGTGTAGGGCTTCAGGTGCTGCTTACGAAGCTCATACGAGCTCGAAGATAATATTGTGCACAACTTCGACAAAAGATTATTTAGAAGGCGGTCTTCAATAGGTTTCCCGAAGTCCATACTTGGAGATTCACGCGCGAGAATTTGCCAGAAACCAAGGAACCTGCAGAAGCAGTACGCAGTGTACATTGCCCCTTCTTTTGGGTCTTCGCCAGAAGAGGCTAAATAAGGCTTCCCCCCGTTGTCTGCGCTTGCCAGTTTAAAAAGGCGCTGTTGAAGCTCGTTTGCACTGTCAAGAAGTGGTTCAGAATACGTTTGAAAGTAATCCCGTCGCTTCTGCATGATATTCTCCCTCTCTTGCTTCTTAAGATCGGCAGCTCGTTTTTCCTCACTTTGAGCTTGGGAGGTTTGATTGGAGAATAAGGTAAGAGCTACAGTGAAGAGAGAACAAATAGCCATCACAGCAGGGGGTGGAAGTTCAACGAACCAAGACCAGAAAGCTACGATGGACAACAGGAAAAATTCTGGCAGTTTCCTGGGTTCGCCATCTCCGTTGCCAAGAGACCTTCGACCATCTGTATCGTCACCTCCACCTCCACCTTCTCCCCCTTCGTCTCCGCCGGTCCCCTTTTCGCTATTCACGACACCATCTTCGGTCACCCTGCATCCTTCTTCACGACCGTTACTATTCCCTTGGTTTTGAATATTGGTGTCATCCCCAACATGGTCTTTTCGATCACTATTCCTGCTAGAACTCACAGCAAATCCTGTCCTAACTTTCCTGGAAATCCAATTTCGACGACATTTTCTCAGCTTGTGCAATCCTCTTGAGTCCTTTTCTGCTCTTGTCACAAGGCTTAAATAAGGCGTCCTTTTGTCTGTCGTTCCACGAGCACAGGTTGCGATGGAGAATTCTGGAAGTGCGTTGGACTGCAAGCGAACGGGAAGCACGGTGAAAGAAACTTTTATTTGTGGCATCTTCGAACTCAGACGAGATCAGGAGCTCCCTTTTTTCGGAATTCCTCAGGAACTCAGTGTGTCCTCCTGAGTTCCTCACTGAATTCCGAATAACCAAGAACACAACTCTTCTGTCAGTCAGTGAGGAGGAAGTTCTTTCCCCCTCCTTGCACCTAAAACCTGAGTAGGGTTGACAAATACCATTGTTCAAGCCTTCCAACGCAAGCGAAGCTATCACGAATCACCACCCTATACAGTAGTAGCGCTAGCGTAGCGCGTAGGTGTATGCACGTGACACCACAGGGCTTGGTCGATCTCAATTTAATTATAGGCGGGTGTACCCTTATTACAAATGTACCCTTACAGTACCACAATTCCGCGGGGCGATGCCTTGCGGCGATATATCCAGTTAACCTAAGCTGACTTTTGAGTAAAATTTGAAGCCCGAACGCCCTATATATCGGTCGATGCTCTGATTCGCCTTATCAGGAGCGAAAACGGTGGAAACAGTATTGTAAACAGCTGGTGAAAACCGCCCCCCGCATATCAGAAACCAATAGCAATCACGGGGGACTAGATATCCAGTACTGCCCCCTGTATGACATTCCTCGATGCATGTGACAGATGACTGCATTATTCGGCTCGAGACCGCGAGTCACAGCGACAGAGACCGCGAGTCACAGCGATAGAGACCGCGAGCCACGTGTTAGAGTACTCGAGCATTACCGTAGCCGTACTCGTACAGCTTTACACAGCGCACGTAGCATAAGCTACTTAGACTCTCTTACTCTCATATGTTATCTCTTTTACAGACATATATCACCCGTTACAGCCTCATATTTTTGCTTACAGCGATAGTATTAAAACACTGATATACAGAATATTCTACCCTGTATGTGTTTCAAACTATCTATTAGGTTATGTTTTACCACGACGCACCACCGCTTTTTCTGATGTAACTCCCGATTTCAAATTAGCCGCCAAACGCGTTTTAAACTGGCAGTCGGCGAAATTATTTGATGATTGCCTTTTGCGGTTGAACTGACACTCCGCAGGTCGGGCCGGCGGTAAATTTACATTGCTTTTACCTTCAATGATTGGGAATTCTTTTACGATTGCCCTCTCGGCCTTTCATTTAACTTCAATGTCAATGCGCGTCCGTTAATTATCGCATCGCTCTGCCAAAATTTGAGGGACGCCTTAGATTTTAGGTAAATTACGAGCATTTGCCGCGGAAGCGCTGGCCAATTTTTTGAAAATTACCAAAACTTAACAAAATTCTTCATCTCCAACCCTATGAGAACGACAAGCGCAACATCGTCACCTTCACCAACTCAAACGGACTGGAAGGACTACCATGTCGTCGTTCACACCAACAACAACACCGGGATCCCAACCACCAACTGAAGAGCGTAACTCACAAGCTCAACGACGTTTATTTACTTCACGTCAACCTCTTTCGCCATCTCCAACAATCGAAGAAGTTTCCATCACGATCAACGCCCTTCTTCAAGATGTGCATGCGCTCACCGCCACCGTCGCTGAGCTCACCACCACCCTCGCCTCGCTTGGATCAGCATTTCAGCGTTCATCTGCCCAGACCGACGAGATCTACGAGAATTACGTCACGAAGGAGGAACTCAACGACATCAACCAACTCAACGAGACTGTCATTAACGACCTCATCAAAGTGCGAGACGAGTGCAACGACGCCACCTTACTGGCTCGCACTCTAGCGAGTAGAACTACTTCATCTTCGACGCCATCTTCAGTCGTTATTACTTCGGACAAGATGTTTGACACCATGAAGGAATTGGAAACTATTCCAGAAGTAACGCCATTGGAACATCGAGATGGCCACGCACTTCCTCCAACCAGGATCAAGCACATCATGGACGACAATACCAACGCCTACAACACGCGCTCCACTACCCCTGACGTCGCTCCACTTCTGAAGCAGTTGAAGACCGCCTACTACGCCCTCATCGATATTCACGAGCTGCTGGAATTGACACTACGACTAGTTCGTACAGTCTAGTGTCATTCCTGTATGTCATCTTCGGTGGTCAGCCTGTGTCACTCATCTCGGGTATATATCGTTTGTATATCCGAGTTTAGTGATCCGTTGTTTCACCGTCGGCAGCGGGTCCCCACTGCCTGAGCTGCTGTTTCCAGCAGGTTATGGTCCCTCTCACGTTCGCGTGAACTGAATTTTAGCGTAGAATTTTATTTTATTTCCGCCCTATCTTTCGGTTAAGCGTCTCCACGCCTTGTGGGACGCTTTAGAACAGATTCTACGTATTTTCTGGAGGCGGCTGCTTACGGCTTTGGGTGATTACGACGTGGTGGTGCTCTCCGACGATTTTTCGTTTGCGATCTTTATTTGGATTTGTATTCGCTTCTTTATTCGATTATGACTTCATCGCAGATTTTGGAGAGTGAAGAGCTCCTAGCTCTTTTGGCATCTATCGACACTGGTTTTGCGAGAGTCTCAACTCTCAAGAGATCACAGCTCACCTCTTTATGCTCTTCCATGCATTTGGCTATTTCGCATTTCCGTGAGGCGGCTCAGATTTCGGCAGTATCGACCGAGAATTTTCCGATAGTTTTGAACATCTTGGTGGCTGGTGAGCCACAAGTTGGTGGTGTCTCGGCCGAGACCGTTGGTTCTGGTATTTCGAGCGGAGAGTTTTGCGAAGTAGGAGTGGGCGATGCGCCGGCGATTTTGGCGTCAAAATCAGTTTCAACTCAGATTTCCACCACTAGACCCTTGCCTAGTGCCACTAGGGCAAGCGAGATGGTGCCACAGGCCCCTCCTGTGGTAACCGAAGTTCACTATGTCCATGCGCCTCCCATTGTACCTCCCTATATGGGCTCTGGGGTTGTTCACAGTTATGAGGAGTATTTGCCTAGTGAGGATGAGGATGAATCGGAGTACCCACTTGGGTATTTCGATGATTCCAGCGACAGTTGTGAGGAGGCAGAGGAGCAAGATGGCCACTTGGCCGCTCCGCATTTTTCGTCCGATCGATTGGAACGGGATTCCGAGCTGGACACAGGTTTTCAGCAGGATTCTTATGGCGGAGGTTTCGAGGCCCCACTTGGGGAAGAGTTTTTACCGCAAAATGGCTTTTCAGTTGGCAGAGTTTCTTTTGAGAATGAACCGCTGCCGTTGAGTACGAGCATGACGAGGACATCTACACCGCAGAAGAATGGGCTGCCTGGGAGGCAGGAGCCCACGATTCCGTTGGAACTGGTGGTGCAGAATTTTATGATGAAGATTCTTATTGTGAGGATGATGCTAGTTACGATTCTGATGATGACTACTATTAGTTCTTTAAACAGACAGGCGGTGTTCCTTTTGGCATTTCTCCACCACTTGCTGTTACGGCTAAACATACAAGCGCCGCGATATATTATCAATATACAAAAGTAACACTGCAAAGTTGAACAGCAATGCAAGTGTACGTATGAGCGGAATTTTGTGAGTGCAGTCTCCGTAGAAGATCTGCTGAAGCACAACGCCTCCTCACTTTTATACCTACGTCACCCATCATCTTAGATGGTACCGCCATTGGGTTGTGAACCCGAGACGTAGGTTGAACAACCAGCATGGTAGTAACGACTAGTTCGTTCATGCTGCACATGCGAGTTCTGCGCATGCTGAAAGCTAAAGATGGTTCTTGGTTTGTTTCCAAGATGTATCTTTACTTTGCCATCTTCGAGTTAAATCATACGAACTCTCGATGACAGGGATGCCTGATGATATGACATAATCATCTGGCGACATGTACAGTCATCGTCGACCGTACTGACGACTGTCATAATAATATATGACATGACCGACTGTCATAATAATATATGACATGACATGACATGACATGGTATGACATGTATGACAGGTATGACACGTATGACACATATGTCATCGGTCATAACCCTGACAGATCTCCCCTCTTAAGAGAGTTGTGACCTCACAACAGGCATACCTTTGTATATGTCTTTGATGTCTTTGTTGTTGTCGCTTCTTGCTGGTACCAGTCTTCTTACACCGATTTGAGGCGTCCCTCATGGTGTTTTTAGGTTATTGGGGGGAACTGAGTCCACTTTGGTCCCTCACCTTAGGCATTTAGCCATACAGTCCTTAGGATGCAGCCCACCTTTCCGGAAATCGTATCGTTGAGTGACGTTCCAAGGTTCAATGAAGAGCGTTTTCGCGATACAATCCTACGTTGGATTACTGATTGATCCACACGTTATCATGTATGTGCTAGACGATTCAAAGCATCCGAAGTCTACGTTACGGATTATTTGCGCTAGCCGTCGTCGCCTTTGCGCGATCGATGATCCCACGATTATAACGAATTATATTCGAACGATTCTCGGCCTAATATAGTGCACCCAACTCTTCCTCCCCTCCTTAAACTACTTTGGAGGATCCTAGGCGGTGATGGGGAGCCCGATTTCGATAATAAACGAACAAAGGGGCTTGTTTTAATGCAAACGGAGCGGCCCTGCTTAACGGAATTGGACTTATAATCCTTAACCGGTCTGCTCAACTCCTCAATATTTTTGTCGAGTACGCACGCTTTGACGAACATCTATCGCGATGAGTGAGAATGAATTCGCCACGTACTAATGTGAAATTTATTTAGTTATGTTTGTCAAGCACAACTTAGGATCACAACTCCGTCTACCTCAGTCGATGTCTCCGGTAGCTTCGGATGACTGGCCAAGAATCCGACGACAAACCACGGTTTTTGGCAAAGGTAGCATTTAGCAGTTTTTATTTATCCACAGATATGATATCTCGCATGTGTGCGTATCTGTGCAAGGGTATGATTTTGAACAAGGCTCACTACACCTTTAGCAAGGAAGGATCAATTCCTGCTCCTGTCATATCAATTTGATGCAGGGTAAAAAATTTTAGGGATATAACCCTGCAGTTCTCGGGTTGCAGCCCATTGCACCGAAGGTGCATCGCAGTCTTTGGGATGCAGCCCTGCAGTTCTTGGGATGCAGCCCTGCAGTTCTTGGGATGCAGCCCTGATATATATATGTGACCGATGGACGAAAACCTCTTGGGTACATGTTTCCATGGCCTGATTTTTATATGGTCGGCAATTTTTGGCAAAAAGTCATTGGCTATCAGCTTTTGACTTAGAAGCCACAATGTTATAGAAGCTGCGACCTATTGTAACCATATGCGGTAGTTATGCCTTCAGCATACGTAGACAATATGATTATGTGGAACTTATAATCCCACTTAAGTTGCATCATGATAAATTTATCCAGGTGTTAACAAGTGTTCAGGATTTGATAAGGGGTTGACGCCCCACAAGCCAAAGGTCACTGTCTCGTAAGGCTCGCCTCAAGTGTGCGGCTTTGAGGATTAGTGTCCTGGCGAGGCACAGTCATGATGCTTCCTAGTCCATAATGGAACTGGAAATGAGAATGCTCAAGATATCCGAAGACAGGAAGGCTTTTGGTTGGCCAGAATTACTGTCAAGATGCTTAACTTTGATGTAATGGCATTCGGATACAAACTGTGCAACCATGCATGTGATTTATGCATTGGTGTATGACTTTGATGAATTGTCTCTTGTCGTGAACCTGGAAGGAATGACGGGCAAATAGCTAGAGTGGCGGATTTACTCACTCGGCTTTCTGTTATGGAATTCGATGCCTGATGGCACAACTAGCAATCCTTTCCTCAGATGCTTTCCTTAAGACATTGGCAACAACTTGTGTGCCAGCTTCTCTAGATTTGGGGAGAAACCATGGATCAACAATTCATCAATCAAAACACATGTATCAAGGTTGATTCATCGAATCCTTCAACTCTTGAATTTCGACAATCAGCATCTCAGGCTGTTGACGTCAAAGTGATGGTCGTAAGCTTACAATATAGCTTATTCACCTTTGAAAAACCATCGTTTCCCAGTATCAGTGCCCTTCATATAATATGATAGAGCCGGAGAAATATGCATCTATGATTTCTTCATAATGAACTTCATGTGTTAGTAAGTCAAATAAGACTTCATTTGATGTTTCAATCAGCATGATGTACCGTGTCATCAATTTTATGGCTGCTATACACAGATGCTGGAACTTTTGATAAGATCTTTAATTTTCCAAGCAAAATCACAATGATGTAAGGTGTGGCAGCTGTATGAAAATGAATGAATCTATACTCTTCCTCCCCCTCGCAAAAAGAGATGTATCAAACCAATCAGATGGTGATGGAGGATGTTATTCAATCATTATTTTATGTGAAAAATGATTTGATAGAGAATCAGACTGAGATTACTCATCGAATGCTTTAGAGGTAACAATGTCAATCTGAACATTGATTCTCTCTACGTCATATTGGCAATATGCCTGACGTTTTTGAATGTGGCAAATGCCAGATGATGTCAAATGCAGTCGTTGGGTCGCAGCCCACATACTTTGTCAGTTTAGGGTCAATATAGTGTACCCAATTTTAGACAATGGTTCTGGAAAATGATTGTCATGATGAACAAAGAAATCAGTGATGGTACCGAAGTTAACTTTGGTATCGAAACTAATGGAGAGTCGATCAAGAAGTGTCCGTAATGACAACAAATTACTACGAGTTATATTTTCGTAGTTGATGGATGGCTGACATGTCATTTCATTATGAATAGAACATGGCATTGCCTAGTGATATGTGTATATTCTTCAGCACATGATCACTTATCTCAATAGTGCCCATTTTATTTTTGGGCAAACACTATTCAGAGACTTGTTATGATAAAGAAGTATGAATGGTGAATGTGTCATTTCAATCCGATAGAATTGTGACTTGTTTTATGACTATAAAATTTCTGTCACTTTCCAGAATGAGGATGAACTGTGCTTGGAGACCGTATGCAGATTGCGGGTTTTCCAAGACTTCGCGGCCTAATGGATGAGGCAACAAATTTCTAAACATTCCAGAATGAACTTTCAAAGAGTTTTCATTTCTTAATGAAGCATGCTTGTCTTATGTGCCAAAATGTGATGAAATTACAAATATGGTGTCAATCTATATGTGGATGGTTTATACCATTGTATGCTATTCCACAATAAGCAATGATGTCAGAGTGAAAACTTTGGACAATTGCAACTCAGTATAAACCCGAGTGCATTCAAGTCCATTTGAATG
>LGRX02034514.1:0-44448 GCA_001247695.2 Cymbomonas tetramitiformis | reverse complement strand
CCTGGCGCTCCGCTGCGCGCATAGCAGAGGCGTATCCCCCTGGCGCTCCGCTGCGCGCAGAGGCGTATCCCCCTGGCGCTCCGCTGCGCGCATAGCAGAGGCGTATCACCATGGCGCTCCGCTGCGCGCATAGCAGAGGCGTATCACCCTGGCGCTCCGCTGCGCACATAGCAGAGGCACTGGCAGCGGGTTGGATCCGCGATGAGCGCCGTAGAGACTCGCGCGTCGTTGACCTGTGGGCTCCGACGGTGAGCTCACGCGCAGCTCAATCCGAGCCATCTCCCGTTGTGAAAAAGGCTCTCATCCATGACACGGTGCGCTGAGACGTGTTGCCCCGCTGTCGAAGTTGCTGGTGGCTGGGGGCCTGCCACAGGGACCAACGCAATTCCAGCTCTGTTCCATCCCTCAATCTGTCAGCCAACAGGGATATGACGGCCACTGCCTGGGATAAGGCGGACAAGGAGTCGGAGGAGCTGTGGAACTCGCTCGAGGATCTACGGACGAAGGTTAGCGCTCCAAAGCCCGATGCGTGGAGAGGGATGACCGGTGTCCCGCCTCATACGCTGTGAGCTCGATTCAAGTTTGTCGAGTTTCCTCGGCAAAGTGCGTTGAGTCGCATCGGCTGACGCACCATGCAGTCGCGTGACACTTCCCCGATCCTGTATCGCCACTGCGCCCTGTTATGCTGACGCCACGTGGATGCCCTCTCGGCGCTGCAGTGGCCGGCCAGGGAGCCCCTGCCCAGGGTGCACCTGAGCGGATGTTCATGCTCCGCTTACGGGATGCAACGCGCTTGCTCCAGGCCAGCACCCGAGGAGCTGACGGTCGTGACAAGCGCGACGCCGGCTTTGGGCGCTCGTGATGCGTTGGATTGCTTTGGGCGCTTCGTGAGGCGTCGGATTGCCGCTCTGTGTGCCAGGTGAGGGCAACGCGCGCTGTTGTCGCGCCCCACGCTGCTGCAGCTCTGGAGATGCGCCGCACGCTCAAGAATAATATCATGGAGGTGGTGCAGCACGCCAGCAATATCTCCAGCAACCTGAGCGAAGATGCGGGCACCGCCCCGAGCTCCAGTGCCGCGGTACTTCTATCTACCCCCCGGCATATCGGCCCACCGGCGCAGCCCTGGCGCGCAGCTCACGTCAGTCCCACCTCCGGCAGGGAGCTCGCTCTCCGCAGGTGGCTCCTGCGTGAGCGTCTCTTGTGGATGTCCACTTACAGCCTCCATTCCCGCAAGGCGGAGACGTGTGTGCTGCTATGAGAGCTGCTCTGGTGGGGCTTTGAGCCATTAGATCTACTTGGTTGGGGCTTCGAGCCATTGGAACTGCTTGGGTGGGTGCACAGGATATCGAGAGGGCGGACGCCCAGCTGAACTCCGTTTTGCAAATTCTCTACCACCTCGACAGCACTATCTCGGTGAGTAGCGCCTAAGCTGCCTCGATGTCATCGCGGTGATGCATGTCATCGCGGTGATGCATGTCATCGCGGTGATGCGGTGACAGCTCCTTCGAAGTATGATGCTCGCCCCATCGCGGGCACTTCGACTGCACCGCCTTGCGGGGCAGTCAGCGCTGCCGCCTCGCGCAGCAAACAGCAGCTTGTGGCCTGCCAGAGGTGTGGTAGCTTCACTTGGGGCACCTTCGCAATATCGCCTCTTTCCATGATGGCTTTCATGCGGAAGTGGTTTCCAGCTTGAGGCCGCCCCTCGCAAAGGCCTTCCGCCTGATTGAGAACATGCAATTGAGACCATGACCACCATAATGGCACGCGTTTGCATGCGAGCTTTGCCAAATGCGCACCTTCGCTCCCCGCCGCGGCTCTAGTGTTTATGAGATATTGGGCAGGGACAGGGGGTGGCATGGGGGGCTGAGAGGGGGGCATGGGATGGCGAGGAGTGCACGCAGCTGATGGAGCATCCTGCCGAGTACCAGTCGCTGGAGACGCTGGCGATGACCCAGCAAGCGCAGCTGGAATACCTGGAGCAGCTGACTGCGCAGGTGACTGAGCTGCGGGAGCGAATGCCCCTGATGCATCACAGCGAGGAGCAGGCCACGGTGATGGTGGGGATGTGCGACAACCTCATGAAGCGCATGCTGCATATGAAGGAGCTACTCCAGGAAGCTCAGGCCAAGGTGCGCCCTCCTTGCACCCAAATCGAGAAGGATCCGGACATCAGTGGGCGTTATGGGAGCATGGGCAGAGGCGCTCATTGCGATGACATTGGGACGACCTGGAGGGCGAGGGTGTGCGGATGACATCAAGAGGCGGTGACATCGGGATGACCTGGAGGGCGAGGATGTGCGGATGACGATCAAGGGCGGTGACATCGGATGACCTGAAGGGCGAGGGTGTGCGGATGACATCAAGGGCGGTGACATCGGGATGACCTGGAGAGGGAGGATGTGCGGATGATGATTGAGAGGCGGTGACATCGGGATAACCTAGTTTTGCAGTAACGCCGGGTCTTCTTCGTCCCAGGAGGTGATCTCGAAGCGTCTCCTGAGGGATCTCGAGATGACATGCGAGCATCCAGTGCACCATCTAGGGTTGTCGGTCAATTTCTGGACCGACCCATCACCTGCAGCGGCGCACTCACCTCTTTGCCATTCCAGCCATTCCAGGTTCTGCAGCGGTATAGGCACATTTGGCTGGTGCGGTGTTCACGGGTGCCTCCACGTGGCCCTCCACGTGGCCCTTCAGTGGCTTGCGGCAGACAGCCAGGCATAGGTTTGCGGGGAGGGGGTTGTCATGGTAGCTGGGGGGACGGGGGCGCTGTTAATCGATGCAGGAGAAGGAGGTGGTGCACATGCACTTGGAGGCGGAGCAGTCAATCCAGCAGCAGATGGCTGAGTTCAAGCTACGTGCCGACGCGTTAGGTGGGGACCAGCAGTCACAGTTGCTGAGCCAGCTGCAGGAGGTCGTCGCTGTCACCCCCGAGCCCAGAGCGCAGCTGGAATGGGGGGATCTGGAGTCCGAGGACTCTGAGAGGTGGACGAAGGCCATGGAGATGCACCTCGAGCAGCTGAAAGAGATCGAGAATAAGGCAAGGCCTCCTCTCTGCTCGCCGCATAAACCCCAAACCCTAAAACCCTAAATCCTTCTTGCTTGCTTGCCACATGGCTGTGGATTCCTCAGAGTGTCCATCACCCTTGGATGACACGCGCAAGGCGGCGCTGCGGGCGTGTGCTGGGCCGTTCACGGAAGCTGAAGAGGGGAAAGATGGCTCCATTTCGGGAGGGGAGCCGGAAAGAACTGACACGCCATCATCGCCGAACCTCTCCTTGCTTGGTTTCGGTCTGGCCACTCGCTGCCTCAGCGCGCCGAGGCCGCACGATGCAAATGCTGAGGCAGTACCTGCACTGCCAGGATGTGTTGCCCGGAACTCGGGGTGCACTACGGGGAAATGTAGCCTCGCAGCCTGCACTGTGCCGATGGCCTGAGCATGCTTCCACGTGTCTCAGACACTGCAGCGGTGGATGCCGGCACAGCTGAGTTCAAATCACGAGTGCCGTTGAAATGCGGATCTTTGGGTTGCACCCTCTTGGGCCTCATATTTCCCGGAAAGTCCTCAATTTGTGGTCCCCTGTCCGGACCCCTCCTGCCCTGACGGTGCTCACTGCTCCCGCAGGTTGATCGTTTCAAGAAGCTGAGCGAGAGCGGTCTCCAGTACATGGCAGCCGGGCCCTGCCTATCCCTGGTGCCGGCGCCCCCTCCCCTCCCCCATTCAAGAAGGTGAGGGAGAGCGGTCTCCAGTACATGGCAGCCGGGCCTGCCTATCCCCTGGTGCCGGCGCCCCTCCCTCCCCCATTCAAGAAGGTGAGGGAGAGCGGTCTCCAGTACATGGCAGCCGGGCCCTGCCTATCCCCTGGTGCCGGCGCCCCCCCTCCCCATTCGAAGGTGAGCCGGTCTCCAGTATGGCAGCCGGGCCTGCCTATCCTGAAGCGCGCCCCCTCCCTCCCCATTCAAGAAGGTGAGGGAGAGCAGTCTCAGTACATGGCAGCCGGGCCCTGCCTATCCCCTGCCCCCATTCAAGAAGGTGAGGGAGAGCGGTCTCAGTACATGGCAGCCGGGCCTGCCTATCCCCTGCCCCATTCAAGAAGGTGAGGGAGAGGCGGTCTCAGTACATGGCAGCCGGGCCCTGCCTATCCCTGGTGCCGCGCCCCCTCTCCCCATTCAAGAAGGTGAGGGAGAGCGGTCTCCAGTACATGGCAGCCGGGCCCTGCCTATCCCCTGGTGCCGGCGCCCCCTCCCTCCCCCCATTCAAGAAGGTGAGGGAGAGCGGTCTCCGGTACATGGCAGCCGGGCCCTGCCTATCCCCTGGTGCCGGCGCCCCCCTCGCTCAAGAATGCAGCTCTTGCGCACCACAGTCGATATCTTTGCAAACTGCAGCTTCCCTGCTGCTGAGATCCCTGCCGCTCAGATCCCTTTCCGCTCAGATCCCTGCAGCTCAGATCCCTGCAGGCAACACTCTTCACATGGTCCCGCCCGGCTGTGCTGTGCGGCCGCCCAGCCCAGGAAGCGCGCGCCAGGCACCACGCGGGCGCGGAGGCAGGGGCTGTGTGGCGCAGCTCGTCCAGACCGCTTGCTCCCTGCCATATTCAAACAATTTCATTTTCCACCTTGATTGTCCACGGGACGCCACGCGTGCCCGCCGAGCGAGAGGCGCAGCCACGCGGGGTGGAAGGTGCGCCGCAGCCTCCCTCAAGCTCCCTGCCGTGCGGCCTCGACTGATGCAGTCCCACACCGGCACCAGGCTGAGGCGCATTGTGTGGGGGGAGGTTTGGCGACACGGCTGGGCCAGGTGAGCTCGACTTTCTGGAGAATCACACGAACGACGAGGCCCAGAAGCTGTGCGCCAGACGGCTGGACGCGCCAGGCGCGCCTCCTAACTGTGCCCTGGGATTCGCGCCTCCCTTCCTGTCCTCTCCCCAGTGCCTCCGCATTCTCCCGCCTGTGCGTCCCCCAGCTGGCCGCAGCTCAGGGCGTACTGTGGCATCAAGCCGCCCTCCTCTGGCATTGGCACGCCGCCACCTCTGGCATTGGCACGCCCCCCTCTGGGGTGGCACGCCGCCCCCTCTGGCATTGGCACGCCGCCACACTCTGGCACATTGGCACGCCCCCCTCTGGCATTGGCACGCCGCCCCGCTCTGGCATTGGTAAGCTGCCCCCTCCTGGCATTGGCAAGCCGCCCCCTCTGGCATTGGCAAGCCCACCCCCCTCCCCTGGCATTGGCACGCCCCCCTCTGGCATTGGCAAGCTGCCCCCTCTGGCATTGGCAAAAGCCACCGCTCTGGCATTGGCCAAGGCCGCCCCGCTCTGGCATTACAGCAGGCAGCCGCCCGCTCTGGCATTGGCAAACACGCCCCGCGCTCTGGCATTGGCATGCCACCCGCTCTGGCATTGGCCTGCCGCCCGCTCTGGCATTGGCAGAAGCCACCCCCTTTGGCATTGGCAAGCTGCCCCCTCTGGCATTGGCAAGCTGCCCCCTCTGGCATTGGCAAGCCGCCCCGCTCTGGCATTGGCAAGCCGCCCCGCTCTGGCATTGGCAAGCCGCCCCCTCTGGCATTGGCAAGCCGCCCCCTCTGGCATTGGCAAGCCGCCCAGCTCTAACATTGGCATGCCACCCACGCTCTGGCATTGGCCTGCCGCCCGCTCCTGGCATTGGCAAGCCGCCCGCTCTGGCAGTGGCGGGGGTCCACGGCTGGCGAAGTACTTCCTCCTCTGGCATTGGCAAGGCACCCGGCTCTGGCATTGGCAAGCTGCCCCCTACAGCATTGGCCAGCCCCGCCCCGCTCTGGCGTTGGCAAGCCTTCGCTCTGGCATTGGCAAGCCACCCCTCTCTGGCATTGGCAAACCACCCCGGCTCTGCCTTTGGCAAGCCACCCCCCTCTGGCATTGGCAAGCCGCCCCCCTCTGGCATTGGCAAGGCACCCCGCTCTGGCATTGGCCATCCGCCCCGCTCTGGCGCAGCGCATGGACGGGGACCAGAGCAATACGGGTCTCCTCCAAGGGAGCTCACCAGGCGCCCGGTGCGGGCGGGGGGCTCGGGCGCTCCAGGCTGCGGTGTGAGCATTTTTTGAGCTATGCTGCAGGATTGGGGGCGCCACTGCTGGCGAGTGCTGGGCGAGGCGCGCGGGGGGGAGGGGAGGGGCGCGTCAGCGCAGATGATGCCCCGGGCATGCTGGTTTACGAACTGCAGGGGGTGTCTGACCTGCTGACGGCCTCCGTGAAACAGCTTGACAAGATGACTTTGTTGGAGAAGGGCGTCGTGGTGAACAAGGCGGTGATAAGGCAGAATATGGGGAGCCGCGTGCAGTGCATCGAGGACCTTGCAGACTCGTGCCGCAGAACCTCCGCGGTACCATTTCAGAGGTGCGTGCCGCGACCCCCACCTCTTCACAGGCACGCGCTGCACCCCTATCGCACCCTCCCATTGCCACCATCGCCCCGAGCTGACTTGCGCGCGGGAGGGGGAGGGTCGGGGCGGCGCTGCGGGTGCAGGGCGCTGGAAGACATCCACCGGCTGGTGGTGGTGTGCGGGAAGTACGAGGAGACCGCGAACCTATGCGTTGCCCCGGATGTGATGATGTGAGGCCCTCACTGCTTCGATTCAGCGCCCACCCTCAGCCCGCAGGGCCCGTCGCACCTCCTCTCCGATGTGCCCTCAGTGACCCCATTTGATTTAACGACGACGACCCCCCCTGGAAGCCTTTGCGCGGAGCGACTGAGGTGGGAGAGGTAGGGGGCGTGGGGAAGAGGGCTGCGGCAGAGATGACTGAAAGGATATATGGTGGGGGTGGGGGGGGCTCACGCAGGGAGGGCGTTACAAGGGAGCGTGTCCGGGCAGCCCACGTGGACTTCTTGCAGCGGGAGCGTCAGTTGCTGGAGGTGTTAGCGCAGCGCTCCAAGTCCGTCGTGGCGAAGCTGCGCTGGCTCGAGCTGATCAAGGACGTTCCCATGAACATGAACGCCATCAAGCAGCTGGCCACCAGCACATCGCAGCTGGCGACTCTGTTGGGCGCCCTTCGTACGAACCTGGATGAGCACGCCGCTCAGGTGGGCGGGCCCGGGCGAAACCCTGGCCGAGGGGTCAGGACTCCTCCAATGTTAAGGCCAAAACCATGCACTTTGATTACGCTTTCCGTACTGAGGAGGGAATTTTGTTATGCGTTGAATAAAAACATCGTTTCGGCGGAATGCTGGACGAGTCTTCACCCCCTCCCCCCCGAAAAACATCGTCTCGGCGGCACGCGGGACGAGTCTTCACACCTCCCCGAGTCATGGTCTCGGCGGAGCAGCCGGGGCGGGTCTTCACCCGAGAAAAAACATCGTTTCGGCGGAAAGCTGGACGAGTCTTCACCCCCCTCCCCCCGGCCCTGACGGCGCAAGCCGAGGCCGCGCAGGCGTAGTGAAAGCTTTATAGAAGCTTTATGCGGCGTCTAGAAACCAGAGAGTGACGCGCCCGAAATCCAGAGAGTCACGCGCCCGGAATCCGGACCTGGGAATCCGGGGGCTGAGATGATGGGGTGGTACGAGGGGGCCACACGCGAAACAGAGAGAGGCCGTGGCGGATGAGATCAAGGAGACGGCTCGGGGCGCCCTGAAGATGTGTAAGGGCATGAGCCTCAGCCGGCAAGGTGAGCGCCCATCCGCGAGTCTCAGCCGGCAGAGACAAGCGCAAGTCCTCAGTCTCTTGGTATCCTACATGTTGCCCCCTCCTCGCTACCTGGCTGACCTAGCAGATTGTTTTCACTGCTCTGTGAGGCTGAGGGCGAGGCACGGACGGCCGGTGGACATGCAGCAGCTGCCATCATGCCGTGCCGGATGCGCCGGCGTGCTGTGGAGCCCGGTGCCTCTCATCTTCAAGGAGATGTGGTTCCAGTGGGGGGGGGCTGGGTGTGACTTTGGAGGGAGGGCCCTTGCGCGACCTCCTATCGGGCGCGGCGTCCTCCTTGCCCTGACATCAGTTTTGTTTGTGGGCGCAGAGGAAATGTGCAAAGTGGTGTCGATATTCATGAGGGCTGTGGAGTGCCGGGGCGAGATCTGGCGGCTGGAGGGCCGCTCCACCTTCGTCGAGCGCAAGGCGCGTGCTCGCCTCACCGCCGCCGGCCGGAGCGTGACCGCACTTCATCTTGAGTTCGCGGGTGCCAGGGCGAAGCTCGTCGGGGCTCCCCTCCCGCGCATCCTCTCTGCATCTCGCACCGCTTCAGCCTCCCTCCTGGTGCTGCAGCTGGGTAGCCAGATTTCTAAACCCCGCAGCCGTGGTCGCCACGAGCGGAGCTGCTGCAGGCTTTTTGCTCCAAATGTTTTTTGAGGACGCACAGCTCGTAGGCGCCGCACCTTCTCTGCTCCGCGAATCCACCGCTCTCCCTCCATGTCTGCCAGAGTTGACAGGCGGGCAATGCCACATCGGCAGTGATTCTGCTCAGCGTCGGATCGTAGAGATTGAAGCATCTGACGGAAGGCGGGCGGGAGAGGTTACAGGGCATTGAGGTGCAAGCTGGGAAGTCCTGCTTGGATGCCTTGGAGAACTCGGTGTTCGACGGAGACCCTCTGCAGCAGCTGCTGGAGGTGGCTGCGGAGCCGGTGACTGCCCAGAGCCTGAGGACCGCGCGGGGCCGTGCGCCCCCCCACTCCCACTGGAGCAGCGCCTTCGTATCTTGAGAGGCGCGCAGGCTGCCGGGCATCCCTCAAGGCCGTCGTTGTGGGGTCTAGCTGCCGCACCGCAGCAGTGAGGGGGCGCTGGAGTGCCACCCGCTGCGGAGCAACAGCAGGAACTCAGATGTCGAGGCAACAGCAGAGGGGGGCACAGCTCAGATGTCGAGCAACGAGGGGGAGGTACAGCTCAGATGTCGAGCAACAGCAGGGAGGTACAGCTCAGATGTCGAGCAACAGCAGAGTACACCTCAGATGTCGAGCAACAGCAGGGGGCGGAGCAACAGCAGAGGAGGGGAGGGACGCTTAGCTCAGATGTCGGGGTAACAGCAGGAGGAGGTACAGCTCAGATGTCGAGCAACAGCAGGGCGAACAACAGCAAGAGAGGGAGGGGAGGGGCCGCAGCTCAGATGTCGGCGGTAACAGCGGGGGAGGTACAGCTCAGATGTCGAGCAACAGCAGGCGGAGCAACAGCAAGGGGAGGGGGAGGGGCCTTAACTCAGATGTCGAGGAGTAACAGCAGGGGAGGTACAGCTCAGATGTCGAGTAACAGCAGGGAGGGGGCAGCTCAACGGCAGGGTGGGGGAGCAACTCAGCAGCAAGAGGGAGGGGAACTCAGCAGCAAGGGGCGCAACTCAGCAGCAGGGTGGGGGGCAGCTCAACAGCAGGGTGGGGGGCAGCTCAACAGCAGGGTGGGGGGCAACTCAACAGCAGGAGGGGCAACTCAGCTTGGCAGCAAGGGGGGGCAACTCAGCAGCAGGGAGGGCGGGGGCGCAGCTCAACAGCAGGAGGGGGGGGGTAGCTCAGATGTTGCGCGGCCAGTGTTGTCTCCCTAGACCGGGGGCAAGGCATCCTCTTATCCGTTGCTGCTGCCATTCACCGCCCCTCCAAGAACCTGCCAGGCAGGCGCCAGTGGGCAGGTCTGCGCCGCGTGGGGCAGTGGTGGATATCAAGTGGACATCTCGATAAGGGGTTATGCGCAGCACATGTGCTTTTCGCTCTAGATCACACCCCGACCCTGCACTTTCCAGGCTCTGCCTATCATTTCCTCTAGATCACACCCGATCCTGCACTTTCCAGGCTCTGCCTATCATTTCCTCTAGATCACACCCGATCCTGCACTTTCCAGGCTCTGCCTATCATTTCCTCTAGATCACACCCCGACCCTGCACTTTCCAGGCTCCAGCGAAGGGAGCGAAGGGAGGGAGGGGAGCGAAGGGAGGGAGGGGGAGGGGAGGGAGGGGAGGGAGGGGAGGGAGGGGAGCGAAGGGAGGGAGGAGCGAAGGGAGGAGGGAGGGAGGGGGCGCAGGGGAGGGACTGAGAAGATCGTTGGTTCCGTTGAGGGTAACCGCAGACACCCAAGGAGGAAGAGGACGAGGAGGAGGACGAGGAGGACGAGGAGGACGAGGACGAGATGATTGAGGTGGAGATGGAGGTGGAAGAGGAGGTGGAAATAACTGATGACGATGAGCCGGAGGAGGAAGTTGTGGTGGTGGAGCCTGAAAAGAAGAAGGGCAAAAAAGGGCACAAGCATAAGACGAAGGCCGCGGAGGGTGGGTCCCCGAAGAAGTCCGCCGCAGGGGCTCCGCACCACGGGAGACGACCTATCAAGTCCGCCAGGATAAGATCCGCCAACAAAACTAAAGAATCCTCCGCCAACTCGCAACCTGCGCCTGTGCCCGCTGAGGAGGTTGCCCAGGAGCCGGCCGAGGAGGTTGCCGTGGAAGGGGAGCACTCCAGCGATGATGTGGCAGCCACAGAGGCTGCCCCACATCCGGGGCCTGTGGCGGTGTATGTGGAGGACGAGCACGAGGGTGAGAAAGAGGTGTGGGCCGAGGACGAGCCTGTGGAGCATGCCGAGGAGACAGCCCTGGAGGCGGCCGCGGCGCCCGGCTCTTCCGAGGCTGCATGTGATGAGGATTCCGAGGATGACACGGCTGCAGGGGTCCCTGGGGGCAAGAGTGAGCGGGCTGAGAGCGGGTCGGGTCGAGGGCCTCGCTCTCCGAAGTCCACACGCAAGAAGCCGAAGCCTGGTCAGCAGGGGCGCAACAAGACCAGCGCACCCAGCGCGCTCAACGGCAAGAAGGTCGGCCCGCAGGACAAGGCGAGCTATGCCCAGAGGTTTGAGACAGAAGGGCAGAGCAAAGCAGATAGGAAGTCGAAAGTGGGCGACGCGCCAGAAGATGCACCACCACTTGACCAGCCGGCGGAGGACGCTGCTGAAGATGCACCACCACTTGACCAGCCGGCGGAGGACGCTGCTGAAGAGGCGCCACTTAGCCAGCTGGCGGAGGATGCTGCTGAAGAGGCGCCACTTGGCCCGCTGGCGGAGGATGCTCCTGAAGATGTGCCACCCGGCCAGCCTGGGCACGACACGTCGGATCAGGCGCCACCTGGCCAGCCCGCGCCGGAGCCCCCGGTGCCCGCCGATGATTACGTGGGTGTGGACCCACCCACTGCATCCGACGCCCACGGCATCCCACTGCACACCGCGCCGACGGTATCCGACGAGGAGGGTCTCGAGGGCGCCCCCTCAGAAGCCGTGGCGGGGCCGCCAAAGAAGAAAGCTACGATGTCGATGAAGGCGAAGATGATGGCGATGGCGCCGCCCCCACCCCTGCCCGACTTCGACAATATTGCACCCCCCCTCGAGGAGCTATCCGCCACTTCACCAAAGAAGGCCACCACCACCAAAAAGGTTGTGGTGAAGAAGCAAATGAAGATGACCCAGATGAGCAGGAAGCTGGCGATGAAGAGCGGCCTTGTGTCTGAGATGAAGCCCGGAGCCTCCCAGAAAAAGGCGCGCTCGTGGCATCCACATGCTCCCCCCTCCACCACCCTCCTCCTTTTCTTCCACTCCTCTCATGCTTTAACCTCCTAGCTCTTCAAGCTTGATCCGCCTCACCGCCTACGCGCCCGCCCTCCCCACTGCCTTCCTCACATGGCCCCACCCCATCCCCCCAATTCTGTGATATGCCCCTCATCACCACCTACGCCCGTCTCAAATGCTCCTGCTAATGTGCGCCCGTTCCTCCCAATTCCCTCCATGCTGCGCCCGGTTCTCCCCATCGCCACCCTACCAGATCTCCTGAACCACAATGGCTGGGCCGGCATCTCATTTCAGACATAGCCGCAGCCCCCCAGCCGCGGAGGCTCCACCACACACAGCTGAGGTGTGAAGAGGAGCGGAGGCTCCACCACACACAGCTGAGGTGTGAAGAGGAGCGGAGGCTCCACCACACACAGCTGAGGTGTGAAGAGGAGCGGAGGCTCCACCACACACAGCTGAGGTGTGAAGAGGAGCGGAGGCTCCACCACACACAGCTGAGGTGTGAAGAGGAGCGGAGGCTCCACCACACACAGCTGAGGTGTGAAGAGGAGCGGAGGCTCCACCACACACAGCTGAGGTGTGAAGAGGAGCGGAGGCTCCACCACACACAGCTGAGGTGTGAAGAGGAGCGGAGGCTCCACCACACACAGCTGAGGTGTGAAGAGGAGCGGAGGCTCCACCACACACAGCTGAGGTGTGAAGAGGAGCGGAGGCTCCACCACACACAGCTGAGGTGTGAAGAGGAGCGGAGGCTCCACCACACACAGCTGAGGTGTGAAGAGGAGCGGAGGCTCCACCACACACAGCTGAGGTGTGAAGAGGAGTAGAGGAAGGAGTATCTGCACGGGAGCGGGCGAGGCTGTGGAGGGGCAAAGAGGGCTGCGGGCTCCGGATTAGAGAGGGAGGCGACCCCACCGAGAGGGCTGCGGGCTCCGGGGGAGAGCGGGAGGCGACCCCACCGAGAGGGCGGAGGGCGGAGCATAGTGACGTGGACTTCCCCCCGGGCGCACAGCCGTGTTCAGTGTTGGAGCTCTGTGCTGCCCCCCGGTTGTCGAGGGAGAAGAGATCTGGGGACTTGCCATCCTATCAATGGCATCCTCCCGTTCCTCCTCCCACCTCAAGCCTCGGCCCGTTCCCCCTGCTGCCCCGCCTCTACGTCAGCTGGCACAGCTTGGCACCCTACACTCTGTTGCTGGAGAGGTTCGTATGCTGTTTCCGGCGCTCTGTCGTCCCCTACAGGGTGCGCGCACCCACGATGCGGTTTCAGCCGTCGGGCAGGGGTGGTGTGGCTGGGGGGGGGCATCCAGGCTGAGAAGGCAGTGCGAATGGCAGAGAAAGCGGCAAAGCAGGCGGAGAAGACCGCGCAGGAAACAGGGGCGCAAGACTCATTGAAGGTGGCGATGGAAGGCAGTAACTACCTAAAGGTGATGATGCAGGCGCTCATTGGGATCGCCACTGCTCACAAGAATGCCACGGAATCCGAGCGAGAGCTGGGAGATATCAAACTGAAGGTCGGACAATCACCCCCCCCTCCTGCCCCAACTTGAGTTTGTCTGCGCCATGCCATCGCACCCTAAGCAGACCCCAAGGTGGGGCAAGCAGGAGGTGAGCAGAAATGCGGGTAGGGGGGTTGGGACACAATGTGACGAGCGGGCCGGGTACTGGAGGAGTCGCAGGAAGCCATGGCCTCGAGCCCGCTGCTCCGGGAGATGCTGAAGAAGGCGCTTCAGAGCTGCCAGAGCGTGGAGCAGGGGATCTCCAAGCTGACGAGCATTGCCGATATCGTCCCAGGCAGCGTCGACATCCGGCTCAAGATGATGGCCAAGAAGAGAAGTGTGTGCCACCCCCCCTGCTCCCGGCTCCCCTTCATCTGCCTCCCGGAGTTCATTCTACCCCTTCCTGCGTCGCCTCATCTCCTTCTCCATCCCCTGCCCCTCTCCACAACGCCCCCTCGATCCCCTCTCCGTGCCACCCTCTTCCCCCTACCCACACCTCTTAAACCCCACGCGCCCAAGTCCCCCCTCCCCCAAAGTCGCCTGCCTGCCCCCACGCGTGCTCCCTTGACCCTTCCCCATGTGTTCGTTGATCTCTGAACCCGCCTTCACTCGCAAGGCTGGCGTCTGCCTGCTGGTTCCGACGGGGCGCGTCCCCCACTGCAAGGGGCATCGCGAGATAGTTATGAGAATGGGGTGTTGGGGAGGGCAGTCACAAAACGGGGAGTTGGCGCGGAGCCCAAGTCGACCCCGGAGGGAGACGCGGAGGCACTTTCATTGGTCGACGAGGACGGGAACATGAAAGCCCCGGAGGCCGGCGAGGGGGAGTCATTATCAGAAGTGCCCCTCGAGCCTGACGCGCAGTCTGGAGAGGAGGAAACCGCGGAGGCGGAGCCGAGCGAGACGGATGCTCCACAGAGCGTGGCGGCGGCGGCCATGGCGGGGCCCAAGGAGACACGTTCAGACACCTCGAGTGTGGTGCCAGACGATGGGCGTGGCAACTTTGTGGTCAAAGACGGCCCTGGCAGCCTGCATCTGGTCACTGACGATCTGAAGGTGCTCCCTCCCCCGTCCCCGATGGGCCAGCATGCTCTCCCGCCAGCCGGTGCTGGTGCATGCGCGCGTGGCCAACTCACGGGTTCGGCTGTGCGGGCGATCTTATTGCGGCGAAGGAGCTGTGGTGCGAGTGCTGCGCCTTTCGGAAAGATGTGAGAGGCTAAATCGTGGGGGCTGAAAAACCCCACGCCCCACGTTTTCTTTTCGGGTTCTTTGTGAGAGGCCACGGAGGTTGCCGGGCGGGGCGCCAGGAGGAGGACACGTGGTCGATGCCCTCGCCCGGGATGCTCTCCCCGGCGCAGGCGCTGGCATCCGCGCAGAGACACGGACAGATCGTGGAAGCGGAGGAGGAGCTGGGCACGCTCACCCATATGTATCAAGAGGTGCCTCCTCCTCTTTGCCTCCAGCCTCTGCCCCACGTGCCGCGCGCAGCCGCCCTCGCTTCGTGCGAGTGTCACACATCAACGATGGGAGCTTCGGGAGGGGAAGCAAGGGGAAGGAGGGAGGGGTTGAAGAGCATATCCAAGGAATCTTCTGACAGCGAGGGTCCTTCGTCACAGTCTCCGGTGCCGTTTGCGTCCTTTCGGCTGGTGTGACTGAGGAGTCACCCTCGGGATACAGTTAGCAGCCTCCGCACTCCAGATTGACAGTCTGACGACACCACCAACGTCATGTAGGCTGATCTTGTATGTGACATAGGACCTCGTGGGGATCACGATTCACCGGAAACCGAATGTGGAAAACCTGAAGCACCCTTTTGAGAAGTGGCTCGTCCCTGGGTGCAACGTATGTGTTGATAACGCGTCTGATGTTTGTTGCTGTCCGCTCCCAGAGCTCACAAGGGCTGGCAGATCATACCATTGCAATGGGTTGGCATAGCCGAGTGGTGGGGAGACGGTGCGGGCGGGGTCGGGCAGATGAAGGACGAGCACCGAGCAGCAACTGGCCTCACGCAGCTCCACAAGCAGCCGAGGTAAAAGCCTGGATCCACGGCGCTGCGGGGGGCAGGACAGGGAAGGGCAGGATGGCTGGGGCCCGAGACCCGTGCGTATGACATGAGTACACGGGGCCCCACCAAGCCGATTTTTGGTCAGGAGTGGGTGCTCTCGACCGTCTCTCAAGCTCTCCGCTCGGCAGACCAAGACTTGGGAGAGGGAGGCCCTGCCTGGGTGTGCTTTTAGATTTGTTAGGCCTGAGGGCTCCTGAGAGGGTTGTTACGCCTGAGGGCTCCTGAGAGGGTTGTTGCGCCTGAGGGCTCCTGAGAGGGTTGTTACGCCTGAGGGTTCAGGAGCCGTTGGGGCCCTCAGAGATGCGTCCTATGGGAAAGGCCTGCAGGGAAGTGCTAGCTGGGTCGTGCAAACTACACCCCCTCCTGAGACCCCTGAGAGGATAGGGGAGCGGTTCGGGGGAGATGTTCAGATCACCGCTGTCGGATACCGAGATGGAGCACATAAAGCAGTCGATGGAATTTGGCGAACTCGACAACGTTCTCGATCTGCGAGATGATGCGCCCATCGTCCCTAAAGACAGCCTCCGTGAGCAGGTCCGGGGTGTCCTCTGGCCCGCCTCGTCCGGCGCGCACTGCGCTGCTGCTCGTGAGCGGACCGCCCGCAGCGCGCCCCGTGGGCGCTGGAGCCAGGCAGCGGGGGCCGTCCTCGGGAGCACGCCCGCGCAGGTTGCAGTCTCGGCAGAGTGTTGTGCAATGGAGCCCAGGGGGCGGAAAGTAAACCAGAAAGACCAGCTACGCGCTGCGCTGAGGGTGCTCCTCCGCCTGGCTCGCCTGGCGGGCTCCTACGGGGGTCCAAGACGAGGGGGGGTGGGCATACAAGCTAATGCTGTGTATTAAGCCATTTGTTCTCCGATGAATATGTGCCGGTGGCAATGCTTGGGATCACTCGACCTCTCAGCTACCAGGCAAGGCGCCGCTCCAGGCACATGGCCTCCCGGGCGGAAGGCACACACATGCACACATGAAGAAAAGGCATGATAGTAGTGGCCAGCGCATGTGTCTAAGCCAGTCCATCTGAAAGGGGGACTGTCAGATGTGGTTCGCCGATGCCTGGGCGCTCGTTTACTCCAGCGATCTGGTGCAACTCCCGCCTCGCCCAGCACCTCACCTCCAGCTCATGTCTCTTTGTTCTGTGTGGGCCGGGCGCAGATCCTCCAGATGTCGGTCTACATTGGCGGGCGCCCGGCGTTGGCTCGGTGAGCCCAGTGATCCTATCCCCCACGCGCACCCCCTCTCGCCCCCCAGCCCCCTCGTTAGTGTCATTGTCAGCCAAGTGCCGAGCCCCAACGCACACGCCCCACGCCCCCTCCCCCTGGCGCCGATCTCCTGCGACCCTCTCACACCCTTCATCTGTGTCCACCTTTAAGGAGAGATGGGTTCGCCAGTGCGATGCCCGGTGATCTGATGTCTGTTCTTCCAAAACCAGAAGCAGTCGGCGAGAGAGTTAGAGCGAGAGCAAGTTAGAGAGAGAGAGTTAGAGCGAGAGCGAGTTAGAGCGAGAGCAAGTTAGAGAGAGAGAGAGAGAGCGAGTTAGAGCGAGAGCGAGTTAGAGAGAGAGCAAGTTAGAGAGAGAGAGTTAGAGCGAGAGCGAGTTAGAGAGAGAGAGAGTTAGAGCGAGAGCAAGTTAGAGAGAGAGAGTTAGAGAGAGAGCGAGTTAGGAGCGAGAGCAAGTTAGAGAGAGAGAGTTAGAGCCAGAAATTAGAGCAGAGCAAGTTAGAGAGAGAGAGTTAGAGCGAGAGCGAGTTAGAGAGAGAGTTAGAGCGAGAGCGAGAGCGAGAGCGAGAGAGAGAGAGAGAGAGCGAGTTAGAGCGAGAGCGAGAGGAGTTGGCTGGCCACTGCCCATCCTTTGCTATATCGCAGGAGGCAAGCAATGAAAAGCTGAGGGTGCTCGAGCCCGCGCGACGTGAAGCGATCACGGGGCTTTCCAGAATCTGGATCACTCTGGCGCCTCGCGTCCTTCCGGCTCGTCCATTGAGCGGAGTCGCGAAAGCCGGGCATTGAGGTGAGGGAAGGGCGAGCCGGGCTACTGCAGGGTGCTCGGGCCCTTGGTCGGCGCGATTTTCGTCGCATATCACAACGTCGAGGCGCAGTATCAGAACATCGAGGCGCGGTCGCCCCAGGCTAAGGTAAGAGGGCGCCCCCCTCTGGTGTGTGGCGCACCTGGTGCGGCTGCACATGTCGGAACCTGCTCTGAAGCCTGGTTTTAGAATTCAGCATGTACCATCGCAATACGTGGAAGCACTCTGCATTGCAACATGTGAAGAAGCAGTTTGCTCACTCCATCGCCACGCGTTGTCCAATCACATCGCGCTCAGAGCCTCACTTCACCAATCCAGATCCGCTCAGATTTCCCCTGAGTTTTGTTTTCTGGATCAGTGCCAGCTTCCCTCCATCTATCATTCTGGTCGGATGATCCTTGCAGTTCTTCAGAGATCTGATCCTACGGTCCTGATCTGATCACAACCTTTACCCCTTCTAAACTCTGTTAAACAGCCCGGAAGTTCAGGTTTCTCAGGGTACTAAGCGAGTTTGGTACTCCGCGAGACTAAACTGCCACCAGATATGGAAATGATCAGCGTCGACGGCCAATTCAACATGGGTACCGTGTTGTCCATCCCACGGGTCAGCTGCCATGTTTTCCCCTCGACGAGGCCCATCAGCCCCTATCGGAAATGTGCTGGTGCCAGGTGGAGGTGCCAGCGGGGGACATCAGAGACACCCTAGAGGATGTGTCAGACGCGAGCGCCGCAGCTCTCATCTCTGCGATCATGGCGCTGGTCTCCAGGTGCCCTCCGCTCACACCTCATCTGCTAGCCGCTCCCCTGCTCCACCCTGCATGCCTCCTGCGGCCCTGGGGGGTTAAGATGCTCTGTATGAGTATGGTTGCGGCAGCGGCTTCGCTTACGCCAGTGATGTGGGAGAGTTGTCTCCCACCGTGTGGTAGCGAGCTGAATCCAAGGGTCGTTCGTGCGCCCATGGGGTAGCGAGCTGAATCCAAGGGTCGTTCGTGCGCCCATGGGGTAGCGAGCTGAATCCAAAGAGGTCGTTCATGCGACCATGGGGTAGCAGCTGAATCCAAGGTCGTGCGTGCGCCCAAGTGCGAGCTGAATCCAAGGGTCGTTCGTGCGACCATGGGGTAGCGAGCTGAATCCAAGGGTCGTGCGTGCGCCCATGGGGTAGCGAGCTGAATCCAAGGGTCGTTCGTGCGCCCATGGGGTAGCGAGCTGAATCCAAGGGTCGTTCATGCGACCATGGGGTAGCGAGCTGCATCCAAGGGTTGTTCGTGCGACCATGGGGTAGCGAGCTGAATCCAAGGGTCGTTCGTGCGCCCATGGGGTAGCGAGCTGAATCCAAGGGTCATTCGTGCGCCCATGGGGTAGCGAGCTGAATCAAGAATTCGTTCGTGCGACCATGGGGTAGCGGCTGAGATCAAGAAGGTCGTGCGTGCGCCCATGGGGTAGCGAGCTGAATCCAAGGGTGCGTTCATGCGACCATGGGGTAGCGAGCTGAATCAAGGGTGCGTTCGTGCGTAGCCCATGGGGTAGCGAGCTGAATCAAGGTGGTCGTGTGCGCCCATGGGGTAGCGAGCTGAATCCAAGGGTCGTTCGTGCGACCATGGGGTAGCGAGCTGAATCCAAGGGTCGTTCGTGCGACCATGGGGTAGCGAGCTGAATCCAAGAGTCGTTCGTGCGCCCATGGGGCAGCGAGCTGAATCCAATGGGTCGTTCATGCGCCCATGGGGTAGCGAGCTGAATCCAAGGGTCGTGCGGGCGGTGCTTGTGTGGGCGCAGTGATCTCGATGAGGTGGATGGGAGCATGCTGGCGGAGGCGGCGGCTGCGAAGCTTGGCGAGCACGCTGCGGTAGTGGTGAGTGCGGAGGCCATGCAGAAAGCCGCCGAGGAGGTCCGCAGTGGCAACTCCATCCTCTTCGGCATCCCCCCGCTGCTCGAGGTGCCGCGGCCCGCCCGCGCGGTCTGCTGCGGTTGGGGCTCCCCTAGTCAATCGAGGGACCGATCCGGAGATTGCAGCGCCAAGTGGCACTCGCCGGCTCATGAATGTTCATCTTCCGCCCGGCGCGCACCAATGCAGCCGGACATGGGGGTGCTGGGTTTTGTCACAGTCTTGCACGGTACACTGTTTCATTGTAGTTGCTTTAAACCCCGTAAGTTGCATCCTGCTGTCACCCATGTACCTAAGCAGCAGTAGACTTAGAGCTCCGAGGGCCATGCGACGAGGGCCATGCGACAAGGGCCATGTGACGAGGGCCATGTGACGAGGGCCATGTGAGGTGCTTATGGATCCTGCACCAGCACCCATGGTGGGGGAAGCGAGTGGCGCAGCGGCTAGTGTTAGGAGAGCGCGCTGCTTTAGCTCCCTTCTTTAGGGTTGTTACACGATCCCGAAGGCTTGGTCATTAGCACCGCAAGGCGTCCTGGTTGTACAGAGAGCCTCGCCCCCGGGCAACCGCGGGAGGATCTGCGGGAGCCTAAAATCACTTGCAGGGCGCCTGAGTCACGCGGAGATGACCGGTAGTGTGACACCTGAGCTGCCGCGCGGAGATGACCGGTGGTGTTACACCTGAGCTGCCGCGCGGAGATGACCGGTGGTGTGACACCTGAGCTGCCGCGCGGAGATGACCGGTAGTGTGACACCTGAGCTGCCACGCGGAGATGACCGGTAATTATGCCCTCAGCTGACCCGAGTTGCCATTGCCAGAGCCTCCGCATGAATCCTCCGCTGCAGATGCTGCGCTCCAGATGGGGCGACAGATCGTTCTGGTGCAACGGGTAGGTTCTTCTTGGAGCACTGCAGCGGCCCTCTGCTGTGCCAGGGACTCGAGGCAGCCGGAAGTGACTGCGAGGGATGGCGTGTGACTTCGACCAACAGTAGGCTTCGGGACCCTCGTGCGTTGCGCGCTTGCCTGCTAGCCGGCTAGCCGGGTGATGGGTGAGTGGAGCTGATGCCTGATGCGCCCCCCGGGCGGTGTGCTTACCAGGCGCTGGCCGGCATGACGAGCGTGCCAATGCAAGGGGATGTGGGGTCCGTGTTGAGCGGCGCCCGCAGCCTGGCGCAGACGGTGGCGGCGGCGGACAACGAGGAGAAAACGGCGCGGTGAGAATACCCTGCAGCAGTCGGGTGCTTTTTAGAGTGTGACACAGGTGATGGGAGCCAAGCGGTGCGGTGAGAATACCCTGCAGCAGTCAGGGCTTTTTAAGGGTGTGACACAGGTGAAGGGAGGATGCAAATGTACGCTTCATCACCTAAACCCCTATCCTTAGGGTAGGGGGGAGGGGGGGGAGGGGTACCCTATGCAGCAGCTGCGGGGAGCATTGAGAGGGGTGCAACTTAGGCCTACGTTTCACCCGCAAGAGGGGGGCCTGGGAGCCTGGGAGGGTGACCCACGACTTGGGGAGGGTGACCCGCGACTTGGGGAGGGTGACCCGCGACTTGGGGAGGGCGGCCCATGGCTCTCGCTGGGGCGTGCTGGGGCATGGTGCCATGCACCCCATGGAATACTTGGGTGCCAGATTACAGGGAGAGAGGGGGGGAGCTGGTGGGAGATGGACGCGTGGGCACGGGCATGGGCGATTGTGGCGCAGGGCGCAAGAGATGAAGCAGCTGTATATCGGGGCCGAGGTGCAGATGAGAACTCAGCAGGGCATGCTCGACGACATGATGCACCAGCAGAAGGTGCGCTCCTGACCGGCGAGGAGCGGCGTCTGTTCCTGAGACAGAGCAATCTTCGTTCGGGGCGGTGACGCACAGGGGGAGCGCCACGGACCGCAGGTGATCTCGCTGTCGCTGCACGAGCTGCAGGAGAGTACATCAGGAGAGTCGTCACCAGTAGCCGGGCAGATGGAGAAGCTGATCAGCTTCATGGACCAGTCCAGCACCAACTTGGAGAAAGTGGCGGAGCAGAACGTCGTCACCAATTCCATCGTCATGAAGGTACCCTCGATGTGCTCGGAGACAGATAGGAGTGCCACATGACGTGCCAATGATCATTGTGCGTCGGGCGGGGGGAAGCCATCGAGACCGCGGCGTGGCTGCCGGCTGAGGCGGAGGCCGCGTCCGCAGAAGGGTCGTCTCATGTCAAAAGACCAGGAGAGCTCCACAGTTGAGGCTGGCGCCGGACCCGGCGCTGATGCCGAGATGGCGTCGCGCGCGGCAGGGGAAGCGTTGATGGCGGCGATCTGCTGGTCAGGTCCACCACGGGCACCGACAGATGTGCTGACATGGCGTCTGCGGTCTGGGGCACTGCAGGCCATGGAGACTTCCGAGAAGTTAGTCACCACTATGCTCGGTATGTCGGGGTCACTGCAACTTATATGTTTGTCAGGGTCATTGCAACTTATATGTATGTAGGGGGTCACTGCAACTTATATGTATGTAGGGGGTCACTGCAACTTATATGTATGTAGGGGTCACTGCAACTTATATGTATGTAGGGGTTACTGCAACTTATATGTATGTAGGGGTCACTGCAACTTATATGTATGTGGGTCACTACAACTTAAATGTGTGTAGGGGTCACTGCAACATATATGTAGGGGGTCACTGCAACTTATATGTATGTAGGGGTCACTGCAACTTATATGTATGTAGGGGGTCACTGCAACTTGTATGTGTGTAGGGGGTCACTGCAACTTATATGTATGTAGGGGGTCACCGCCTCTTGGAGAGCTCGTTGGATTCGTCTGCCTTTGCTGCAAGGAGAGGCAGAAGGTGGTGAAGTACACCTTCGGTGTTTTCCCCTGATTTTTGTGGGGAGCACTTAGGTGCCCGCATGTTTCCTTTTTTTGACATGGGGTGTCCATGCTGTGGTGTGACTGCATTCATGACATAACCATGGACCAACGGGTCCCATCCATCGACCGTGAGCCACTGAGGGCATGCCAGCAGGGTCCGCTCACTCCGTAACCCAGAGACCAGCAGTTGTTTGGCGATGATCGGTCACATCGTTTCATCTTTCCATGCTGCTTTTCATTTGGGTTGGGAATATGTAGACGTTTGTGGTATCTTGTCACGGCCCCGCCCTGCTCTTGACTTGCTTCTCACATCCACTGGGATGATGGTGGGCTGGTTTTTGTTGGCCGATCTCATGCCGTTCAGTATGTAGAGGGTCACTGCAACTTGTATGTGTGTAGGGGGTCACTACAACTTTTATGTATGTACGGGGTCACTGCCACATTATATGTATGTAGGGGGTCACCGCCACATTGTATGTATGTAGGGGTCACCGCCATTGTATGTATGTAGGGGGTCACCGCCACATTGTATGTATATAGGTGGTCCAGGGGCATGCCAGCAGGGTCCGCTTACTCCGTAACCCAGAGACCAGCAGTTGTTTGGCGATGATCGGTCACATCCTTCATGTTTCCCTGCTGCTTTGCATTTGGGTTGGGAATGTGTATGAGTTTGTGGTATCTTGCCACGGCCCCGTCCTGCTCTTGATTTGCTTCTCACATCCACTGGGATGATGGTGGGCTTTTGTTGGCCGATCTCATGCCGTTCAGTATGCAGGGGGACCAGCTGGTCAGCGCCTGAATGCACCATGCAGCTCTTCTCTCTGGCGTGCGGCTGACGTGGAGCAAGCCAGCTCGTGTGTGCCTTCCAATCCGCGCAGCGACTCGGGAGGCATGTAAAACGAATGCAAGGTGGAAGATCGGTCGGTGTAGGCGCTCCAAGGGCTCATCGAGCGAGAGCAGATTGGACCGGAAAGGGCCGTTCCGAGGGCCTGCTGACGTAGGATGAGGGATGTGGAGGCGCGTGCTACGCAGGCGTGGACAAAGCGTTCTCCCCCACTGGCGCCACGATGGACAGCGTCATGAACTCTATCTTCAAGTTCAGCACCCGTCACACCCATGAGGTGCTGCTCCAGTCCCGTCTGCCTCCATCGGGCACCCAGTATCTGCACTCTATGCAATTTATTTTGGTGTGAAGACTGAGTGCCTACAGTCACTATAGCTCACAGCGAATCAAACCTTGAGGAAACCCATACGTAGGCTAAGAGCGCTCCAATGTTCAACCTAGGCATCTATCTAAAAGCCGGCATGTGGTGCTAGTAGGGCCGCATAATTCTCAACCCAATGGGTTGGAACCATCCCCCGCGCTATAGAAGCCCTTCGCGGCTATTACAAGCACGCCGATCCCTTTCGGCCACCCAGGCGGTCCTTAGCCAGGCAGCCCACCAACCAACGGGGCAGTTCCTCACCCTGCGCCCGACGTCATCCGCCTACTGCCCCTACTGCTGTATATACAGCTGTGGCACGCCGGCATGACGATGCTCCTGGCATGATGACGCTCCTGGCGTGATGATGCTCCTGGCGTGATGACGCTCCTGGCATGATGACACTCCTGGCCTGGCATGATGACGCTCCTGGCGTGATGGCAGCTCCTGGTATGACTCTCCTGGCATGATGGCTCTTGGTCTGATGATGCTCCTGGCATGATGACACTCCTGGCATGATGGCGCTCCTGGCGTGTCGCTCCTGGCGTGATGATGCTCCCTGGCATTATGATTCTCCTGGCATGATGACTCCCCTGGCATGATGACCCCTGGCGTGATGATGCTCTTGGTCTGATGGCGCTCCTGGCATGATGACACTCCTGGCGTGATGGCGCTCCTGGCGTAATGACCTCCTGGAATGATGATGCTCCTGGCGTGATGACGCTCCTGGCGTGATGATGCTCCTGGCATGATGACGCTCCTGGCATGATGACCGGGCCTCAGGGAGATGACAAGACCGGGCCTCAGGGAGATGACAAGACCGGGCCTCAGGGAGATATTAAACCCGGGCCTCAGGGAGATGACAAAGAACGGGCCTCAGGGAGATGACAAGACCGGGCCTCAGGGAGATGACAAGACCGGGCCTCAGGAGATGACAAGACCGGGCCTCAGGGAGATGACAGGACCGCGCCTCAGGGAGATGACAAGACCGGGCCTCAGGGAGATGACAAGACCGGGCCTCAGGGAGATGACAAGACCGGGCCTCAGGGAGATGACAAGACCGGACCTCAGGGAGATGACAAGACCGGGCCAAGCAGCGAGTCCTCCCCCGATGCCCCACCTCACCTGAGCAGTGTTCTATAGATAATGTCGGTGGCCGAGACCGAGATGGGGGGGGGGAGGTTGGGGCTGAGGCTTGGCAGGATTTGGTCAAGGTGGTGCGGACGATTCTACACCACATGTGGGAGGACCTCGGGGTGCACTGCTACCTGGCGCACTCCGAGCAGCATGAAGACGGCCTCCCCGAGTTCATGATTGAGTGTGTCACGCCCGGGCATCCGGACGGCCACGACGACGGTGACAAGCTGCCTGTGGACGAGGACACCATGCCCTACCAGGTTGCTCCCTCCCGAGCTTCGGAGAGGAGTTTTGGTCAAAGAGGGGTACTTTACTTTTCAGGGAGACACACCGGAGGACCCTCCATCGGGAGACGCACACAACAGAGTGGGCATGGGCGGAGGCGCGGGCGCGGGCGGTGGAGGGCAGAGGGCGGAGGGCTTGTTCCAATGCCGGTAGAAGGGGCGACGCAGAACGAGACCGCTGTTGTCCGAGAGTGTGGGCGCCTCTTGTCCGCCCTGCAGTGGGTGCCTCTTGTCCACCCTCCCGTGGGCGCCTGGACGCCCCCCCCCTGCAGTAGACGAGGGCGTCACAGGGGCATCATAGGGGCACGCGTGTCACTGCAGTGCCATGACCGGCTTCTGACTAGGGCTTGCGGAGGGATGCGCTGGGGGCGGCAGGCGGTGAAGAATGCCTCCATGGTCTCGCTCAACGGGGACTCGCACACGGAGGTCCTCCGACGCTGCTGGCCCGTCATCCAGCACAGTCATCCTAGCTCCTTCACAGACTCTCATTATGACCGCGCTTGGGGCGTGCTGCACATGATCAGCACCATCGAGCAGGAGCGAGTCGCCGCGTCCCACCTCACCTCTCTGGCGGTCGCCCTTTCCAAGTCGATTTCCCAGCCGGAGTACAAAGGTTCGCTCCTCTCACTGCACGCGCCGCCGTCGCCCTCGAGCATTGCGCGCGCCACCGCCGCCGCCACGCTGAGCGGAGATGCGCCACGGAGGTGTGAGTGAGAAGGTGAAGGGGCGAGGGCGGGGTTGAGCAGATGATCCCCTTGAGGACACGGTGAGGGACTCGACCGCCAAAATGAATAAGCCGAGCGCAGTCAGCTTTCATGAATTGGATCGAGTGGAACGAACGTCGCTGATGAGTATGAGGTCAGATCTCAAAGTGCTGCAGTCCGCCAAAAAGAGAGTCGAAAAACTCATCTGGAACTCCAAACGCCTACGGTGACCCCCCAAAAAGAAAACCCTCCCCCTGAAGGGCCATTCGCGCGCCCCTTGCAACGCAGAATTATGCAATACTCGCCGTGACGCATTGCATGGTGGCGAAGGGGCTGACAAGGAGGAGGCCGCTAATAGCAAATCGCAACATCCTGCGATAGCATATTCGGCTGTCGACCCCCTGCCACCATCGCCCTGCCGCCAGCTCTCCAATGCCAGGTGGCCTGTTGAGATGTGAAAGATTCTCTGGCAGATGAGCTTAGCTGGCGTTGCACATCGCACCAAGGTGCAACAGCTGATACCACCGGACAAAGATACGCGTTGGGGTAGTTAACTCCGCGAGCGAAATGCATCCAGGATGTCTTTGAGAGGAGAGGCCTCTCGCCTGCATTGCACCCGGCCATGCCCGCGCATCACCGGGGGTCGTTTCAGCTTTGACTCGCATGACGCCTGCGCGGTGCCGCGCTCTTCTTCGACTTTTTCAAATTCCACATGAGCCATGCAGCTGCCGTCTGCTGAGACAGCGAGCACTCCTCGCAGCGCCCTCCAGCAAGCCCTGCAGCGCGCCATAATCTTTCATTATATTCAAATGTGGTCATGTCGCGGGCACAGCCGCGTGCGCGCCCCTCTGGAGTGCGTGAATATCTATGTACGGAATACATATGATGGAGTCCGCCGGAACAGCCTCGGACTTGTTTCAGACAGCTGTGCATTCCCTAGCGCGGTGCACTCCTCTGGAGCCCCCCTGGTCTGGCCACCTCACTCAAGATCCCCGCAGGTTCCACGCATCCCTCTGGAGCCCCCCTGGTTTGGCACGCCCCTCCGGATCTTCCTGCAGCCCAAGCTCCGTCGATCTGGGTCCCTGGCGACTCGACTGCTGCTCGATTTATTTCGACAGCAGGCTCCCTACCGCCAGTCGAGGAAGGTGTCAGATCTGCATCCCCTGGCGACAGTGAGCAAGCGCTCCCTGGTGCGCACTGCTGCAGCGGCATCCAACGGTCTACGGAAGACCACTGTCATCAAGGGGTTCACAACAGCTGATATGACGCAGCTCGGAAGCCACGTCATCCATCCCGGTAGCTGAGCTTGCTAAGAAAGGCCCACGAGAGGCTTCGAGGGGGGCTTGAGCGGGGGGCGGTGCACTTGGCGGGGTGAAGGCATGCGATCGTGGAGCTGCGTTCCTACAAGGTGGTGAACCGCACCGCTGTGTCGGTCGTCCTGTCGGTGCTGCTGTTGATTGGGGAGCACAGCCTGGTGGGCCTGCTGCCTCCGAGAACCTTCAGCCTCACCGCCCACCAGAACGGCATCCTCAGCATCTGGGTATGCCGCCCCACCTCGCCCCACCCGCCTGCCTCCATCCGCCGCGCATGATTCTTCAGGCGTGCCATGAGGCTTCAGGTGATGATCTGCTGTTCAGGGCCAGTGAGGGGCCCTTAACGGCGGCCAGCTCCCCACCGCGGCGGAGCGGTGTGAGCCGGACCATTCCTTGGATTGAAGCTGGACTGACGCGTTCACAGGCCGTCCGGCGGGCAAGCAGGGGCCCGTGAACGGATGTCCCCACTCTGTGTCCAGGCTGTGTCCGCGCCTCCGGAGTGCTGACTGGCGCTCTGCCGTGCTGCGGGGAGCAAGCGGGGCGCGTAGCTGGACCTGTGCGTGCACCGGCGAGTGGCCTGCGGCCTCTCCATGCGCAGGCCGCGAGCGCGCGGACAAAGGAGTGTGCGCCGAGGGAGCTTTGACCTTGCAGTAGGGGACCGTGCAGAGGCGTCGCGTCAATGCCACGTGGCGCAAGATGCGGAGGATCTGAGCGGGCCGTGCGCCGTGGCTCCCCCCACATTACCAGGTGCAAATCCGCAAGGTGTTCGACGAGTACACTCAGTCCAAGTACCAGAACCCGGCAGGGCAGCTCGACAAAAACGGTGCCTGAGCCCACTCTCTGCCAGGCCGTCCTCCCATGGCGCCATTTCCCCTCGCCTTCCCAGCTTCCTCCCGTCGCGTCTTCCTTCCTCGCCTTGCCAGGTCCCTTCCCATGGCGCCATCGTCCTGCGCCTCATCGGGCCCCACTTCCATGGCGCCGTCGTCCCACGCCTACCCTTCCCCCCCCGCACCTTCCCCTGGTGTCATATATTTTCCTCGTCTTGCCAAGCCCCCTCCTGCGACACCATCATCCGGCACCTTCTGCCTAGCTTGCGTTGTTGCCCCCTCATGCTACAGCGAGGGCCGGCGTCACTCCGCTCAGAGGCTGCTCATCTGAAGTCAGGAGTGATGCCGATGCCCTCAGCGATGCTCGCTCGTGTTTGTGTCACCGCTGACGGTTCTAGGGGCGGGATGTGCTGCTGCGCAGATGCTGGGCCAGAGATGCCCCGTCAGCTAGTGGAACCGGACGCCCCAAACGCGAAGCGAGGGGGGGGCAGGCTAACCGCTGCGACCCATGCAGTGATCGCGAACAACGCCATGGTGAACCATCGACGGTACAGCATCCTCCAGATGGTGAATGACATATCATCGGCGGTGAACCGAAAGCAAACCATTTTGCAGCGAATGATCAGCCTCGAGCCTTACAAGGTTGATATGTCCACGCGCCCCGAGGTGCGGCTTCCCCCACAAGTAGAGATGGAGAGACTGCATGTCCGGCAGAGAGTGAGACGGAGCAATAGATGCAAGGACAGGATGTCAGACAGACAGACAGAGGGAAAGAGAGAAGGGAAAGAGAGAGAGAGATGGATGGATGAATGGATGAATGGTTGGAGGGAACCTGAAAAAAGGCCTTTCAGGGGTGTTTTGAAGGAGTACCCCCTTTATCCTGCGACTCATGTTTGGGTCCTGTGTGGGGGGCGGAGGGGCACTCAGGTGTGGCAGGCGCTCAAGTCGCTGGCGAAGCAGGTCGACCCGGTGGAGCTCAAGCGCGGCTTCCCGATCGTGCGCTACCTGCACACCTGGGTCGACGCAGTCCTGGGTGCGCTCTCTGCCCGCCTCACGGGTTGCGCGTGTGCGGAGGAGTGCTATGCCCTATGGTAGTATGCGTACTTGGTGAACAAACCTCCTCCAGGCTGTATCCATTCTGCTACCACTGAGAAAGATCTCAAAACAGATGTGCATTTTCTCTTCGCTTTTTTTCATTGTCAGCCGCCTGGATCGCGCCGGACGGCAGAACTCGGCGCATCACGACCCGGGGAACACGTTGCTGTACACGATTTACTCCTGATCGGCTGACGTGGCGTGTTGCGCCTTTAACGTCCGTGTGCCGCTCTGATCACACAAGGGTCGTCATTGCGCAGTGGTGTGCTCCATGACTGCTCCCTGCGTCCAGGCAGAGGTTATTCGACTCCCAGCACGCCGTGTCACAATCTGCGGCACTCCCTACTGATCTGAGGGCTGTCTGTCAGCGGAGGATACTGATCTGAGGGCTGTCTGTCAGCGGGTGGCAGTGAATGATTTGCATGGTTTGCAGTGTTCCTCCTGTGCCGCATGGCCGCAGTGCCCAGTCAAACCTGGAAGGCCGTGCCGAAATTCTTGCCCATCAGTTTTCTACAGCATAATGTCCTCATGCATGACCGGCGCGCATGACCGGCACACGTGATTGGCGGAGGCTCTCTTGAGCCGGGGAGCATCGTTTCCACTTGTCCAACGAACAAATTCCTTGCACCAGACCCGATTTCAGATCAGTCAGGTCGTTGCCGTTGGGGTCTGGGGGGTGATATGTAGCCATCTGTTCCATCGTCGCGTCGTGCTGCGCCTCCGCCCTGCGCCATGCGTCGATGTTGCAGATTGCAGATTGCATACACTTGTGAACGCTTGGTATCATGTCAGAGTGTGATCCATGCGGCTCATCCACGAAATGCCGCCTGCGGAGATTGAGCTTGGGGGAGCTGGCAGCAGTTGCCATATGGCCCAGCTGCTTTCTCAGTATCGCGTCGCACAATCACAGTGCAAAAGGGCGCGGGCCGTATTCTATGCGCCGCTTCCTTACCTGGTGCAGCAGGGGAAGAAAGGCACGGCGTCGGTGGGCGGAGTGGATGCTGGCTCACGCGACCTCTCGCTGTACGCAGGCATGCTACACCTGGAGCGGCAGATTGAGAACATGAAGCGAGGCCCCATTCAGGATGAGGACGCTGCTAACGAGGATGAGCATGAATCCTTCCAGAGCTTCTCGCTGGAACGCCTTGAGAATAACAACCAAGCGATAATGCAAGCAATAGCCCAGATGCCCTCACCGAGGAAAAAATCTCTCGGAAGATCTGACAGCCAGCTGGAAATGATTCCTCAGCCGGAGTCTCGCCCATATGTGGCTCCAGGCCTTACAATTAAAACCCTGGGTCAGCAGGAGCATCCCTCGTCGGGGCGGTGTAGAAGTGTGAGTGAGCCATCACCCTATCACCGTCCATCCAAATCTCCTGTGGCCAGATCCCGCACCAAGAATCTTCAGGTTTTTTCGGAGTCTGAGGAAAGTGACCAACACGACAAACAGACTGTCACAGGACCACGTGACAGCAAGTACAAGATGTGATGGGATCATATGTATCATTACGAATTTCAAAAAAGAAATGGGAGGTCGAGATGGTGAAACATATCCAGGGACACCGTGCAGAGGTGTGTATGCCCTGATGATGCCATTCAATATCATTCACTGACATACCAATTTTTAAGTGGTGGCAAGTATGGATGTATGAAGAAAATTCGAATCAATAGATAGCAGTTGCGACAGCTGGTTTGTGTTGACTTAGGTTCAAGGGCTCCTTGCTTGTTTTATCTCACCCGATTATTTATATTATCTTAGTTCTAGACTTCAATGTTCATGTTCATGCTACGATGTGTTCAAAGAGGGCACCAGGTGAACATTTATGATAAGCGTCGCGTATATAAGCCGCTTAATTCACCCATATTTCTCAAATATTTCTCGACTTTAAAATTGCTATCACAGATAGAAGTGGGCGCAAGTAGTCAGCCTTCTCGATAGGGATTCCAGCGAACATCATACCCTCAGTGACACGATACCTGTACAGATGAATTTTATGTGACATATTCGCAGTCTCGTCATCCTCGTGCTCAGCAAAATAATGAATCACGAACGGGTTCACAAGAGGTTGAAGCCTGTTTCTCGCGTAAGCTTCCTCCGTCCTCGAGCGCGGTCTTGCGCTGTCGCTGTCACCTTCGGCAGCCTGCTCTTCGGTCTCTACGTCAGTGTCATTGTCCCCTTCTGTGACAGCCCACCTCGACAGGTGAACTGGGCGCAAAGTGACTAGTTCTCCACTGCCATCATCACTATCATCGGTCGGTAACTGAGGAGTAAGCCTCGACAAGTGAGCCCATCATCGCGACAGTGTGGATTGTTAGATGGAATGGAGGATTGCCTGTTGTAACGAAAGAGTCTAGAGCGCCGAACTGAACAATAAGAAAGCTAAATTTCGATTAGCATTTGGCGGGATGGCGGCCCACATGATCGACGGAGTCATATTCCGCGCCCGAGCCATATATTTCGCGCATATTTCTTTTCGACTTTTCGTGAATTTCTCGATATTTCGCCAAATGCACCCAAATTTCTCAAATATTTCTTCGAAATTCTCGACCAAAATTTCCACCCAAATTTCTTAAAAAAATTCGCGAAATTTACGCAAGGCCTAAGCTGGCGCCCCAATTTAATCCAGGCGCCACGCCAGCGTTGGCGGCACCCCAAAAATTCAGGCGCCACGCCAGCGCCGTGGCGCGCCACCACGCTGACAAAAACTGCGCGCCACGCCACCGCCAACGCCAAAAACTGAAAGTTATCTAACGGTGAGGATTCACCGACGTAGGAGGGGGCACATCAACGGTAGATAACTTCGGTTATCTACGTTAGCGGGAGCGGAGCATTTAGGGCTCGCCAACGGAGTTGGCGGCTCCACTCTTTGACCTCTGGTTTGTTGCCCGTAAGTTTTGTCCTACAGGTATACGCGTTTTCGAGTTACATTCACATTGAGCATTAGAGTTTCTTCTCTTTATTTCTCACATTATCATTATATATTTTTCAGCATGGACTCCCTCTCTGACGACGCCTGACCCAGCGTATCGCGGAGCTCCGCGCGACTGAAGCCGGCAAGAGCCTGCTCGAGAAGATAGCTTCCGCTTCGCCAGACGACTTCACGCCCGAGGAGGTATCTCTTAACAACAGGCTCTCCCTGTTTCTGGCGGAGCAGGAGCGTAGGCAAGTCCGCGCTCAGTATGCTGCTCATATTCACGGCCCTGGACCAGCCGACCTTACTGTCCACGCTAAGTTGGACGAACTCCTTTCAGCCCATGGTCCCGCCCGTCGCGAGCTGCCGGGTGCGAAATGCGATTTCAAGGACAAGAATGGCAGCGACAACAACGCGGCTAAGCGCACGTGGGATTTCGCCAACAAGGCCGGCGAGATCTTCTTTAATTCGTCTCGCGCTGTGGAGAAGGCAGCGCAGGCGGTGCCGGATTCGATTGCGGAGGATGTGAGGGAGAGTCTCGAGAAGGCCAAGGCGCAACTCGAGGAAGGTATGAAACTCTGCGAACAGCGCGCCCAAGTAGCCTTCATAGCCTTCAAAGATGGTTGGAATGTTGCGAAAGAATTTTCAGAGGAAATGGTAACTCTCACTGAAGAAGATGAAAAGCGGTACAAAAAGGCTAAGAAAGCCGCTGAGCAACGCGCGCTGCTGAATCGAAGAAAAGCCGTAACAGCTGGAAGCCTAGAAACTATGGCAAGGGATCGTATAGTCAGCAGTGGTATCCGAGACATGAAACCCCCTTTAAGGGCGGTAAGGGGAAGGGCAAAGGCCCTCCAACGTGCTACTCTTGTGGCCGTTCGGGACATATGTCCAGTCAGTGCCCATATGGAGCACAGGCTCCGCCTAACTAGGTAGAGACAGAATGATGAACAATTACTATTAATTTTTTTCAGAGATCGTTGGTCGTGCGCGCTATTGCCCTGAAATTTGTTCGATGGTGTATTCGTTGTTGTTATACTCGTTTGAGTACCTTGCTCGTTTGAGTATCCCGCTGTTTAGCGGAACGCACGTTTGCTGCGTGATGTTTGACTCTCCTCCTGGGAGAGGTGTAGAGATCGAGGCTGCAGGAGAGGATGAGCGCGGAGAGTACGAGGAGGGGTCCCCCAAAGCCCCTTCCCCTCGAGGCCGCCTTCGAAAGAGACTCTCGTTCTGGAGTACTTTTTGTAATGCCGTAGTTCTACTATGGATCACCTTTGGTGTGTCTCTTCCCTGGATTGACGAGCCTCCTCCAGCTAGAGCGTTCGCGAATTCACCTCTCGCTTTTCGTGAAGCGGAGTTCGTCACTGAGGCTGTAAACAGCCTAGTTGACACAGGCGCGGCATACGAGGTACCCACGCGCCCTACGGTGGTTTCTCCGCTGAGTGTGGCATACCGTGACTTAGGACCGGGAATTCCGCCTAAGAAGCGCCTGATTTGGAATGGGCGCTATGTCAATTCGTACCTTTTCGTTCAGAAGTTTAAGTATGAGGGTCTTACTATGGTTCGCGACTTGCTTGATCCGGACGGCTATATGTGGTCTTTCGATTTCACGTCGGGGTATCACCACGTGGAATTACACCCCGACAGCCACCAGTACGTAGCTTTTGAGTGGCAGGGGAAGTTCTACTGTTACGCTGTATTGCGTGCCTTTCGGGTTAGCGTGTGCGCCCTACGTGTTCACTCGTATCGGTAGAGAACTAGCCAAGAGATGGCGACAGCAGGGAATGAAGTTGATTCACTACCTCGATGACTTCATATTTTTCGGTGTTTCGATTGCTGGTTCTCTAGCTGTGTTTCTTCTGCAGCAGGCTACGGTCTTAGCAGACCTCGACGCAGCGGGCTTCCTCCTTAACTGGGAGAAGTCAGTGTTGCAGCCTATTCAGCGGCTTGCTTTCCTTGGAATGGGAATCGACTCCGTCCGCGGCTTGTTCTATGCTCCTCAGCAGAAATGGGATTCGCTTCAGGCTCGCGTTGCAGCGGCGTTGAAGTCCCGCCGCGTGAAAGTCCGAGCCCTCGCCTCTATTGCCGGGAAAGTGATGTCCCTTCGATTGGCACTTGGCAAGGCTGCCTTTATGTTTACGCGAGAGATGTATTTTGTTGTTGAATCAGCTGCCCGTTGGGATGCCTATATCTCTTTGCCTCCTGAAGTGATTTCTGAATTGCAGTTGTGGGCAGACACTGGAGCCGAGGGGTTCACCTCTGCTATTTGGGATTTGGTGGTTCGAGCTTTTTGTAACTTGATTTGGACAGATGCCGGCGCTACTGGTTGGGGCGGCTGGTTAGCCCCGCTTGGTGCTAGAGAGAGGCTCGATGCCAGAGGCCACCTCTCCCTGGCGGAGCGAGCTGAGTCTTCTACTCTGCGTGAGTTCGTGGGTATTCTTAAGACGCTGCAATCTCTGGCTCGGTTCGTTGTTGGCACCACAGTTCACTTGCACACTGATTCGCAATCGGCTTGGAGGATCCTAATGAAGGGTTGCAGCAGTAAGGCCCCCCTGCATAAGCTGGCAGTGGAGATCTTCTGGTGGACCGTGCACCACGGTGTCCGCCTAGAGGTTTCTTGGATTCCTCGTACCCTTAATGAGTATGCGGACTATTTGGCTGGTATTTATGACAGTGACGATTGGATGTTGTCTACTTACTGGTTCGGGGTGTTAGATGCCTTGTGGGGGAAGCACACCGTTGACCGTTTTGCCACTGACAAGAACCACTTGCTGCCGAGGTTTAACAGCCGGTGGTGGTGCCCCGGCACGGAGAATGTTAATTGCTTTTTGAATGGCGATTGGTTTCAGGAGAACAACTGGTGTAATCATCCCTTCGGCCTAGTGGGCCAACTCCTCCGATGCTTGATTCGACACGGGGCCCGTGCTACAGTCATATGCCCTCGTTGGACGGGCCGTCACTGGTGGCCCCTTCTGTGCCCAGACGGTGTCCACTTTGCCCCGTTCGTAGTGGATTGGCGTGAGCTCCCCACCGACTCGATCGAGCCGCTCTTCCGCCCTGGAGCTGGGAGGGCTAATGAAGCCGCAGTCGGCCCCCCTTCCTTCAGGGTGTTGGCCCTCAGGATTGACGGGTCCCTCGGGACTTTGTGATGTGCAGGTGGAGCTCTGGCCACGGCTCTTTGGGACCAACTGAAAGTGAGTCCCCGAGACCCCCTCGAGCAATCCCTCCTCCGCTCGATGAAGGCAGGTATGGTCTCTACCAGAGCCCCTGGCACGTGGGACGGCAGTTATCTCAGCGTCATACGGCGGTACCGAGCTTTTTGTGCCGCCCGCACCCCACCTCGGGTGCCGGTTCCTGCCGAGCCAATCACGGTGTGTCTGTTTCTCCAGCTGGTAGCCTCGGATGCGAAGTCATATGCCTCGGTTAAGTCAGCTTCGGGCGCCCTGTTCACCTTGCACGAGCTTGCACTGGTTCCCGTGTCGGAGATCCCCACGAAGCACCCTTTGGCTAAGGGGATCAGAGAGGCGGCTAAGCGACGTATCGGTCTTAGGCTGGTAAATCAGAAGGAACCCTTGGAAGGTGATGTCTTACGGTCAGGTATTCTCCTGTATGTTCCGGATGCCGCTATTGCCTCTCTTATTGCTCTCACCTCAGCGGCTATGGTGTCCACTATGTGGACGGGGTTCTTGCGCTATAAGGACATGAAGTTTGTGTGGGTCCCTCTGGTTAAGTTCTATGAGACTCATATGGAGATGCTGCTGATTGAGAGGAAGAATGATCAGTTCCGGTTTGGAGATGTGGTGTATGTTGCTAGGGGGCAACACCGCCCTTCTTGCCCCGTATACTTGTGTGAGACTCTGATTAGCCGTGCTGGTTTCACCGGTATGGTCAACCTGTTCCAAGGCTGGGATGGCAGACTGGCCAGGTTCCACCCTGACACAACCCCGCTCAACGGCCGCCATATGGAGTATCCACAGTGCCGTGCAGTGGTCCATAAGTTTCTACAGCGGACCACTGGCCTATCTGCAGCAGAGGTGCAGACTCGGTGGGGCACCCAGTCCTTGAGATCCGGCGGTGCTACTACTGCAGCCAAGCAGGTGGACTTCCGCTTGTTCCAACAACACGGTGCATGGCATACGGCAACCAGCGCTCACAGATACATTCTGGATGATACCGAGACTAGACTCTCAGTTACTAGATGCCTAGGCAATTAGCCTGTTCCTGAAGCCCCAAGTGGGCCGGCCACAAGCATGAGCCTGTGGCCCCTGTTATTTATTAACAGTAATTATTATTTTGGTGTTGCATCCATACCCGATCTTGTGTAGCTCCAGACTAGTGGGCTCCCTACCCGTCACTTGTGAGTGTGTGGGTTAGGTGTAGGCTCCCGAGTTAGATCGGGGTCCCTGACTGTGCCCTTCTAGGCGGGCACGGGACAGGCAATACCTTGCTGCCTGAAGGGCTTCGGCCTTAGGCAAGGGGGACAGTGTCTCTGGACACTCCCTATTGGGACTCTCAGCTCTTATCATTCCAGTAGTCTTAGTAGCTAGGGGGTAGCTAGGGGTAGCTAGGGTAGTAGCTCAGCGGAGCGGAGCTAACTTAGATAACTGAAAGTTATCTAACGGTGAGGGGTCACCGACGTAGGAGGGGGCACATCAACGGTAGATAACTTCGGTTATCTACGTTAGCGGGAGCGGAGCATTTAGGGCTCGCCAACGGAGTTGGCGGCTCCACTCTTTGACCTCTGGTTTGTTGCCCGTAAGTCCCATCCCTCCCTCCCGTTGCAGTATTTCCCCTACGAGGTTTCTCTTCAGCATTGTTGTTTCTTCTCATTCTGACTTACTCGGCATAGTTAAAGTTTTCCTGTATATTTGCTTGTGTAGACATTCTTTGATTTAGTGCTAATCCTGCATTGCAGTATTTTGTATTAATTATTAATTGTCAGTTATTAATTTATAACTGACAATCGGGCACCAGACTAGTGGGCTCCCTACCCGTCACTTGTGAGTGTGTGGGTTAGGTGTAGGCTCCCGAGTTAGATCGGGGTCCCTGACTGTGCCCTTCTAGGCGGGCACGGGACAGGCAATACCTTGCTGCCTGAAGGGCTTCGGCCTTAGGCAAGGGGGACAGTGTCTCTGGACACTCCCTATTGGGACTCTCAGCTCTTATCATTCCAGTAGTCTTAGTAGCTAGGGGGTAGCCAGGGGTAGCTAGGGTAGCTCAGCGGAGCGGAGCTAACTTAGATAACCCAAAGCGCATGCTTGAGACCCATACATGCTACGCATCCATCTAAGGTGTTCTCAAAGGCTGTCGTCATGCTATGACATCGCAAATCTGAGCACACGGCATCCGGCATTTTAAGCACATTTCCTTCCATCGAATTTTCCAAGCGTCCGACCACTTTCAGTAAAATCCGGTAACCGGTAACCTCACGCACTTAAGGTTACCGACTCGGTAACCCGACGCACGCACGTCGATCGAAGGCCGCCGTGCGCTTCTCGAGCCATTTTCGGTAAAATCCGGTAACCGGTAACCTCGCACACTTAAGGTTACCGACTCGGTAACCCGACGTACGCACGTCGATCGAAGACCGCCGTGCTCCTCAGGCGCTCTTGTTTTTCATTTTGGCACGGGGGCCCCTTTGGACCTGAAAATTCCTTTCATCGGATTTTGCCAAGGGGCCGACGTGCTCGAGCCACTTTGAGATGCCTCGTCGAAACCAGGCGACGACGTACCCGATACACAAAAGTGTGACCACGACGACACATTAAACGCCGGCGCCGCGCCGCACGGGCCCTCCGTCGGAGACAGTTCTGTCATAAAGATTCGGGAATCTATGACCGTAACTCGTAAACCGTAACCCGGGATTGTCACCATGACTGTTGTCCCCAGATTTTGCCTAGATTCTGTCCGTTACTTTCCGTTTTTTCCTCATATATCGATATCACGACAGCTTTAAATAACGGGATTTGCTCGATACCTCTATATACCCAGGAAGATTGCAAGATTGCAGGCGACACGCGGACAGCAAAAATCCCTGACCAGCCATTCGCCAAATCGAAATGGAGCAAGGCGGGTTATCGCGAACGTCACTTGCACTTCTCTCACTGTTGAACTGTAATAGAGTTCCGCGGTGCAAGCGTCCGCTCTTTTAAACCTCTCCGTTGCTGTGCACGTCCCTAGGCTCCCAAAGCCACACGCTTGTCCTGACATGACATCCACCCTTGGAACTTGCTCCAAACATTCTCAACGCAACTACTTCCCCAACCGTACATATAGCTGACCAGTTTCCCACAACCTAGCCCTGGAACCTTGAGACTTCGATACGCGTCATCATCAGCAGCACCATTTCCTCTCCCCCCCAGCTCATTGCAGCAACGGCTTGGAGAACTTCAACTGCCTTGTGCCTGGCTCCTATCACGTGAGTAACACTAAACAGCTTGGGCCCCTTCTTTTTCCTGCCAGCATCAAGTTCCGTGCGGTTTCCCGCCCCGCGTGAAATTTTGCTCCTGGTCGTTCCTTCGTTGCAGGCGGGAGAACTGGAAAGGACGCTCGACATCCTATCCCCTGAGTTATAAGTAGATTATTGCAGTCTTGCTGGTTTCTTCCCCCGTGTACTTTGGAGAAGTGTTCAACTGTATAACGCTGGTGAGAGACTGGCCCTAGAAGTTGACTGCTCCGCTCCCCATCTTATCCTCACAACGCTGTGACCATTCCACTCCACTAATTTCCCTTTAAAAGTGAAATTACTCTCTCTTAGCCGTGGTTGCATACGCCCTCGTGTGATCACCTCGGAAAGCGGAAGCCATGCCCCTACCACGAAGGAACCGTATCATACTAGGGAAAGTAAGGGTGTCTCGAGCAGTCTGACGAGATCGCACTGCTGGCGTCACAACCTCCGTATATGTTGGTCAGAGCCAGATATTTTCTTTTTATCGCCTTCTGAGACTGTATTTTTGGCCGAGAATTTATACAGCGCCATTCTTCATTGATCGTGCTGGTGTCAGGACTTTGCGGGGGTGGTGGGCGGGTCAAGGCATGCAAGACTCTCAATTCGAGGTCGCCCTAGCTCAGTGACAAAGACCGTCCTCAAGTCCATTCACATAATCACTTAATCGGTGAGTAAGCCACGGGAGTATGCTGCCTTGCGCAAACGTCATTCTTGCCAACATTTGCCAGCTGGACTGCGGAGTTTTCAACTGTTTGAACATCTGTTGGCTCACTTAGGCTTGAGCACCGACAGAAGTTGTTTGTGCGTAAAATCTATCCATCATTTCGGAGGCCGCTGCGGAACAAAACCTAAGCGTATGTGGCACGCAGCTTATAGATTTAGCCTAGCACTTATTCACGACTTTACTGGTTTTTACCCTGCTTGGACTATCAGAACGTGTTACGGAATAGCAGTCTGAGCATGCCGGTGTTTAACTTTTGATGGAACCTCGTACGATGAAAGATGGCGTACCGGCAGCTTATGATGTCTTAAGCTTATGTCTTATGATTGTGTAGATTTTCTGTATTTGAGTATGCTTGCACCTTTGCGTTGTGCTCTGTTCATGAGCCAAAGTTGTGTAAAAATGAAAGGCAACACGACAACATCCTGACATATCTTGCAGTCCTTTGCATCTCGTCGTGTGGCACCTTGTTTTTTTGTCCTCTTTGCAGCTTTTCCCTGTAGAGCAGATGGTAAGGTTTACTGTGCACAGGTTTTTGTCTAGGAACCTGTGCACACTGAGCATGGTCTCTAATCTCAGCCACCCCTACCATGCATAAGTTTGTGCTCAGTATCTTTCGGGCTTTCTTTTCCACTGAGCTCCGAAGACTTAGAAGGCGGCTAGAGCCCGCCAGGGAAACCTAAGTATACGGGGTGTGAACCTTGGTTTGGCCTCTCCTTTTTAATTTGTTTCTGCCTTGCTTGGACCAGAACGTGATAAGCCACTTTGACAGGCATATTCCTAATTCTCTTTTTTTCTTGGACCTCGTACGATGAAAGACGGGCAGAGCGATCTGATGTTATATATGTTACGGTACAAGCGCGCCGCGCGCATATGCGTGCCGATTTTCAGTACAAGCGCGCCAGGCGCGCTTGTACCAGTACAAGCGCGCCTGGCGCGCTTGTACTGGTCGTGAACGTTGCATGGTGGTACAAGCACGCACCCGGTATGAGCGCGCCAGATTTTACAGTTACACCACATATTGTTACGATCCGCATAGGGGGCTGCCGGCAGTGCTGCAGTCTCATAAATTCGCGGACTATTCGGCGGCTGTGTGGATATTATGGCTTTGGCCAGAGCCAGTATCCTGGTATTTTCAAAAGCGACTAAATTATTTCGACCTTCAAATGTTTTCAATGTTTCGAACCTCGCAAGGCCGTGTCAAACGCTACGTTTCCCCACGTCAACCGATTCTGGCAATGTCTCTTACATGCCCCTTGGTATCGCAGCGGGTGTGCTCCTTTCTACGCCTACCGCATTTTGTGCTAGTGGAGATGGCGACACGTCAAAGGATGCTGCGGACACTCATGTTACAAGCGCGTTTACTCAAGCGCACAAAGACTTCAAGAGCAAACCGGAGTTCGTTTCATATATCACAGAGCAAATGCTTTCCAAAACACCACATCAACAAGCGCACGCTCTACTCTTTAGCGACGAATATTATGCGCGTTGCAAGGAAGCTTGCGAAGGGAAACTAGACAAGCAGGACAGGCTAGTGCGCACTATGCGCAACAAGCATTACTCAGTTCCAGACACAGGTCCCTTCAAGGGTAGGCTCTGTAAGCAGGAGCGTGAAGGACTCGTCGCAGTGGTTCCCTTCAGCTTGATCGAATATACCATTTGGTATAAGCATATTGGTGAGAAGGGCCACTTGAGGGGGCGAGAGCGAACGTTCAAGGCGCTACGCGAGAACTATTTGGGCATCCCTTGCAAGTGGATTGACCGATACAAAAGTCTGTGTGAGCACTGTCAGCAAGATCAACGTAGGAAAGCAGATTCGCGTATCAAGGCTATCCAGGTCAATTTGGTTTGGGAGCGACACCAAGCTGACCTCATCGATCTTCGTAAGTTTGCGTGCAGCTTCGAAGGCAGAACGTACAAGTGGCTCCTTCACTTGAAGGACCACCATTCTCGTTTCAGTTTCTTAGTCGCCTTGGAAAAGAAGGAGGCCAGAGGAGTTCTCAACGCAGTAATGGATATCTATGCAGTTTTTGGACCTCCTTGTATTTTTCAGACAGACAATGGGAGGGAGTTCACGGCGGAGGCTCTGCGTGCTGCGTTCAAGGAACGTTGGCCTGCTATTCAGCTGCTGAATGGTCGCGCACGCCACCCCCAGTCTCAAGGATCTGTCGAGAGATCGAACGCTGTTGTTGAGGAGTACATACGTATCATGATGCGCGACCACCCTGAACTCCCATGGGCTAACCCTCAAGCGCAGACGAGCATTGCGTGGGCGATGAACACGACGTTCAGCGTTCCTTTGCAAATGTCGCCATACAAATGTCTTTTTGGTTACGCACCTCGTTTGCAGGAATCTGATGCTGGTTTGTGCTTGGACGCTGCAAACGAGGCGGCAGCAATGTTTTATCGTGAAGGGATTGAGGGTGAGCCTGCGACAACTGACAATGTAGCTGACCAACAGCCTGAAAGAGACGCAGATATCAGAACACCGCCAGCAGCTTCGGCCGCAGCACCGGCTGCAGATTCAGATGAACGTGAGTCGCCACTAGTGGGTGGCTTCACCACGAAGGAAGATTGTCTGAAAGCTGTAAATGGGCTCGCTAGTGACACTAGGTTGACACATAGTGCCGCAGACCTAAACGTGGACCTTTGTCTCTGGGAGAATGAGCACGGAGATTTGAACTATTATCCGTGCACGGTGGTGGGGTACGCGGACGGACAGCATACTCTTTTGTACTGGAAAGATAGCCAAGATCGGAACGGTACGTCTCGGTGGACCGGTGCCATGGAAGATGAGGCTTACAGCATCTTCGTGCAGCAGTCCAGTGAGGGACAGACACCTGAGCGGCACAAACGGACACGTGCTGCAGCAAGATCCGCAAACGAGACTAGCCGTGTAAAGATTGCGAAGGTCTGTCACCAGGGTGCCGAGAAGAAAGATTATAAGCTTGGAGATCTGGTTGGGGTGCACGTGCCAACCTTTGATACAAACGGACTTGATGATAAGTTTGTGCTTGGTGTAATTTGTGACATCCCCCGTGTTAACCAATATCGGGTATGGACCAACTCCGGTGTGCTGAATTCATGTTTCCCCGCTGCTAAGTTGGAGTGGATGTCAGAGGCGGTGCGTAGCAAGTTGACAGTGAAATATGAAGTGAGCTCGGATGCCTGGAAGTTGGAGAAGAAAGTGGCTCTGGGTACAGCAGCACGTGCAGGAAGCCGTGCATGCAAGGATGCCTTCCGTAGCAAGAAAGGTTGCAACTGTAGCTCGGGCAAGTGTAAAACAGACTCTTGTCCTTGTAGGCGCAGTGGTTTAAACTGTGGCTCATTTTGTCACAAAAAGAATCCGGAGTGTTGCAATAAGACCACCTTTACTGACCAGTGAATAGCTAGAAGTTGTATTGTATTGTATGCAAACGAACATTCAGCTGATCCATTTTAGCCTGTTTTCTAACATGTTGTTGATTATCAACCTGTTGTTTAGCATCCTGCTGAATATCATACCGTTGTATCTCATTATTGAATATCATACAGATGCACAAAACCCTGCTATATGTTAGCGGGAAGGTATGTGAAATGGGAATGTGGGTATGAGCCGATGATTCGAAACGATAGATGAATGTGTCATGAGCTCGGAAAGCCATCATATGCATGATGGCAAGGCTCTTCATGAATACTTTTCCATGATTATGATTAGTCCCTTCTCATTCTAATCGTGATTTGATTAGTCATACGTCCGTAGTAGTCATGATTTGATTAGTCACGCACCCTTAGTAATCATGATTTTTTATTATAATCATGATTACTAAGGGTATTTTTCATATTCGACAAGAAACTTAACGCACGCCTACGGTCGATAGCTTGAAATGACGGCATTGAACTCTTCTACACAAAATCATTATGGCGACATGTGTCGCACGTTTCCTAAAATTCCGATTGCACTGGAAACTGACCGCATGACTACGTTCGATAGCTTGAGATGACGGCATTGAACTCCTCTACACGTGACACAACATTACGGGACGAATGGATACGTGATGCGTATGTTATGGCCCGATCAATAAACCCTATCATTATGGCGACATGTGTCGCACGTTTCCTAAAAATTCCGATTGCACTGGAAACTGACCGCATGACTACGTTCGATAGCTTGAAATGACGGCATTGAACTCCTCTACACGTGACACAACATTACGGGACGAATGGATACGTGATGCGTATGTTATGGCCCGATCAATACACCCTATCATTATGGCGACATGTGTCGCACGTTTCCTAAAAATTCCGATTGCACTGGAAACTGACCGCATGACTACCGGCTGTCTCCAGGAGTGCACGGGAGACCGACGAGATCTTACCAATCACATATTCAGCCATGAAGTTCTGCCAGTGCAGGGTGGGTGACGACTGCAGGTGTTTGATGCCATGGTGTTTGTACAGAGCCTGTGCTGAGCCAGTGCAGGGTCACACAGCTCCGGGGCACAATCAGTGCGGAGGACCAGGCCAGTGCAGGCAAAGCCGTGATGAACAACATCTGCCAGGAACTGAGCCAGGATGAAGCTGTATGCCGACTTCTCAGCAGAGAAGTAGCAAAGTGTAAACCTCACAGTGAACTCCACAAAGGTCCAGCGGTACCTCGACCCGTCATAGCCAATAGGCGTGATCGGGCCTGTAGCATCAGCAGCCCACATAGACCCAGGCTTCTGAGCCCTGTATCTGTCAGCCGGAGGGTGCTTCGGACTCGGCTGCACTGTCCGCATACGGGCACACACAGCACAGGCCTCAGCACAGGTCCTGTGAGCCAGCAGCTGCTCCAGAGTCAATGATCCGATAGACACGGCCAGTAGGCAGGTGGGTGTAAGTGAGGGACACAAGGTCAGGGGACCCGAAGCCGAGGGAAAGCATAACCCGAGACGACAGGAGAGTGCGGCAGCCGGCCTTATAGTGTGAGTTTGGGAGAACGAAGTGGTCGATGGCTCCGTCCTGGATACAGACCCCATACAGATGGAATGTCACAGTAGCATCCGTCCTGTGAGACCCAGCCGTGACCATGGTGAAGGCCACCGTACGGGTGTAGTCCACGTCGGTGCAGGCCGACAGGTCCCCGCACATGATCACACACGATGCCTCTGTCAACCCGGACGGGTGCAGGGACAGCACTGGCCAGAGAACCCGGACTGGGCGGAAAGTAGGAGAGTAGGGTCGAGGTCTCCGCGCTTGTCGATGTCCGAGGTCATGGCCTTTTTAACGTGTCGCGAACCACTCAGTACCAAACTTTGCGCAATGCTGCATACCATCGGGGGCCCCAGCGCTCTCTGACCCATCTTCTCCGTACTCTCCTCCGCCACTCGTCGCGCTTACCTCTCCATCCACGCAGTCAGTTGTGCCGCGAAAACGCGGCCCCCCGCAACATTCTACCTACTCAGCCACGCTCGCCCCTCTACAGCTTTAGCCAGCCATTTAGTGGCTTTGAATCAAAACCACTTTAGGCAAGTGGTGGGCCTATAGCCTACTAGAATGTCCTAGTGACACAGTGAAAACGCTGAACGCCGTAGGGTTTGAGCGAGGCAATCGGGTATATCAAAAGATAGAAATGAATACACGACTCTCAGGCTATCTAAGCTCTGAGGCCGTCACTAGGCAATCATATCGTGTGTCACAGTCTAAGCTACCGAAGTCGAACTACTGAGTACAGGTAGGAAGTCACTGTACTGTCACTGTCACTGTCATTTGTCATACGTGGTACTGAACTACTGAATCTCAGCAGAAGCGTCCAACCGGTCCAAACGGTTCCAAGGTTCCAACCGGTCAAAACGGACCTCATCATTGGATTCGGCATAGTCGAAAATAGTTTGCAAGGTTGTCACCTTGCGGGGAGCCGGTCCGTGCACCGCGCCTTAGCACCGCTTCGGCGCACACCACCGCCGGGCTCTGTCAGCAGGCCTGCGGGCCGGGTTGAGCATAACATACCCTTGCACCCCCCATACCATGCCCCCACACCCCCCATACCATGCCCCCA
>LGRX02034513.1:0-10103 GCA_001247695.2 Cymbomonas tetramitiformis | reverse complement strand
CCCGGGCCGGCCTCTCACGGTAAGCCTTCTTCCCTGGGCTCACGTGGGTAGTACCGCTCACTGTGGGGCTCAGATGGGTAGTGGCACTGGTGGTGAGGCTGGTATGGGGGGTCCCACTGTGGTCAAGGGGATCCTCGTCACTCTGCTGGGGGCTGCTGGTGGAGGGGTCGAGGGCGAGTTGGTGAGAGCTCAGGTGGTTCCCTTCAGACCTCGCCTGCTCATGGGTCCCAGCTGCCGCCATCTGCTGGATGTAGCGGAGCGAATCGACCGAGGAGTCTTCTTCCATTGCTCCGGGGTCATCAGCGATGGGGTGGCTGTCCAGGCGGGGCAGCACGTCCTCTGCTTCATGCGCCACAGTTTTGAGTTCGAAGTTTGTAGTTTTCATCCGGTTTCGGGTTTGAGATTCCTTCGGAAACCCAGTTTACCATTCTCAGCCCCTTGGGACAGCGCTTGGGCATTCTGGCCGTGGCGTGGGTGGGCAAGCTCTCTTGAGATCAGGCTGTAGGAGGCAGCGGGGTGATGTGGGGTGTGGGCTTGGTGGTGGAGGGGTGGCTCGATTGGCGGAGGTGAGCCGGCTCCAGAGACACAGCAGCAGTGCGCCGGCAGCACAGCCGCAGAGGGGCTCAGGTGGCCCAGTGAGGCTCAGGGAGCAGAGGGGTGGTCTTGCGCGTGGACTTGGTGGCGGAGATATGGCTCGCGCAGCTCGGGGGGCAGGGATGAACCGGCTTCAGGCACAAGGCAGCAGTGCGCTGGCGGTGCAGATGCAGAGGGGCTCGGGTGGATCAGTGAGGCTTAGGGGGTCCCATTCTTTACATGTGAGCTCCGGAGAATCTGGATGAGTGTCCCGAAGTGTGTGCTGAATCCTTTGATCCCGGGCGTGGGTACATAGTGCAGTCTCCTATGGCTTCTGGATGCCAAAGGAGTCGCAAGGATAAGCATACACACACAGGGCGCCAACACAACGCCAACAAAGCGCCAGCAAGGTGTCAGGGAATCACGAGGGCCGTCATGGAGATGGAGATGGTGGCTATCGAAAGCCGATGGCCTGATGCCTGGTGCAGGCAAAAGAGCGAACCATAGCGACCGGCCCGAGGTCCTGAAGAGATAAAGTTGGCCAAGCTGAGAAGGGCGGGAGATCGGTTCGGGCGGCTAGGGTAGCGAAAAGTAGAGTTCAAATCCGCCCATAGAGACCAGTTTGGGTGCTGCGCGCTCCGACTATTTATTTTCTAGTGGAGGCCTTTTGGGATCACACCCTCCCCGCCAAAACTCCTGCAGTCGACTATTTTTTAGTGTAAGCCTTAAAGAGTTTGAATCCCTCCCGCCAAACAACTTGTGCGCCGTGGGCTCCGACAATTTTTTAATGGAAGAAACCACTTTGGGTGCCGCGCGCTCCGACTATTTTCTAGTGGAAGTCTGAAAAGTAGAGTTCAAATCCGCCCAAAGAGACCACTTTGGGCGCCGCGCGCTCCGACTATTTTTTTAGTGGAAGTCTGAATGGTCTTCCGCCTTGGCTGATAACAAGAAACTTCTATATCTCTCTGTCGGATCTTGACATGATATCAGACTGTCATACTGTAACGATGTCATACTATCATACTGTCATCGTGTGATACATGTTATTATTCTACATCTCTCACGTCTCAGTTCATACTATCAGCCATACGCATGACCCATCACACTCGAGATATCACAGCCGTTGTGCCCACCGGCACAAATCGTGTCGTTCAATTTTGAATTCATCGATCAATAACAATAGGTGTAAATAGGTATCGATCAATATCGATAGGTCCGGGGGGTTATCGATCAATATTCAATATTTCGATATGTACAAATTTGCTATCGATCAATAACAATATTTCGATTAATCGATACTATCGAAAATATTGAATATCGATACCACTCCTTGGCCTTGCGAGGCCTCGAGCAATCGCGTATATAGCAGCTCACACAACATTTGAACATACTTGTATATTGCCTCGAATATCAATTGATAGAACCAAGCTTGCTGAGAGTATCAAAACTTGCGTGACACGATAGCGAGATGAGGTTCAAGCTCATGCGCAGTTTTTCTTGATTTACCGTACCTCGGCGCTTATGAAGCTTTTTGTCGCGTGGGAGAGCGAGTGATCCCCCAACAAAAATATTATGAGAATGAATTCGTCTACATGCGATGTCTAGGGTAACGCAAGTCGACCTCTATTTTACAAATATACATTAGAAGACCCATCTTCATAGTTATAGCTCGTAGTTCAGCAAAGGGAGGTGTACCAAAGCGAATGGTTCCAAATCACATTAAGGACCAGATAAGAGGTTCTAGAATTAAAACTACATCGGAGGAGCCCTCGGAGCCGCGCTCGCGCCCTCCGGCTCCGCCTCCCTTGGAGCCAACCTCTACCCGGCAGCGCTTGCTTCCACCTCCATGCGCGATGCAAAAACCGCTCGCGTCTCTGGCTCCCTTGGCGCAGCCCTCGGCCTAGCAGCGCTTCCACCTCCATGCGCGATGCAAAAACCGCTCACGTCTTTGGCTCCCTTGGCGCAGCCCTCGGCCTGGCAGCGCTTGCCCCCTCCGTGTGCGATGCAAAAATCGCCCGTGCCCCTGGCTCCCTTGGCACAGCCCTCGGCCTTGGCAGCGCTTGCCCCCTCCGTGTGCGATGCAAAAACCGCCCTGCCCACGGCTCCCTTGCGCAGCCCTCGGCCTGGCAGCGCTTGCCCCCTCCGTGTGCGATGCAAAAACCGCCCTTGCCCCTGGCTCCATTGGCGCAGCCCTCGGCCTGGCAGCGCTTGCCCCCTCCGTGTGCGATGCAAAAACCGCCCTTGCCGATGGCTCCACCGGCGCAACCCTCGGCCTGGCAGCGCTTGCCCCCTCCGTGTGCGACGCAAAAATCGCCCGTGCCGATGGCTCCCTTGGCGCAGCCCTGGGCCCGCGGGGCCATTCCTCCGTGTATGATGCAAAAATCGCCCGTGCCGATGGTTCCCCTGGCGCGCCTCGGAGCATGGCAAACAGCTTGCCCCCTCCCGTGCGACGCAAAAACCGTCCTGCCGATGCATGCTCCACCGCGCAGCCCTCGGTTCGGGCAACGCTTGCCCTCCGTGTGCGACGCAAAAACCGCCCTTGCCCCTGGCTCTCTTGGCGCAACCCTCGGCCTGTCAGCGCTTGCCCCCTCCGTGTGCGATGCAAAAATCGCCCGTGCCTCTGGCTCCCTGGGCGCAGCCCTCGGCCTGGCAGCGCTTGCCCCCTCCGTGTGCGAAGCAAAATGTGTCGATGCGGCGTGCGACTGGTGAGTTGCAGCATGTGGCCCCACACCGTGGTTTTCTCTGACGCGCATGTCTTTCTGCCTGCACACCATAGAGCCGTGCACGTCAACGGCAAGCGAGGCTAGTTTATAAGAAATCACAAATCAATTTTGCCTTTTGCCCACCGGGGGTCGTACCTTCAAAGCCCTGAGGCGCTCTATGCCGGCTCGATTTCCTTCAAGTATATCCCGAAAATACTTGAAATCGTTCTCAGTGATGTTGGCCATTGTCTCCGGCGCCACAACGCTAAAAAGCTTGTGCATTGCTATGTCGGACTCCGGATACGACTTCACACGCGGTCACGAGCCAATAAGGATGCACCAAGCAGCTCGGGTGCATGATGGCTCCGACATATGTCAGACGGGATGAATCGCCAAGCGCATTGATGTACGCGGCCACGCGTGCTCGCGGGCATGCATAGCCTCCGATAGCCAAGACGTGAGCTGCGCAAAAACTTGGCATGAAACTCAGTGCACTCTAAATAACGATTGCATCGCGAGGAATGAAAAACAGCAGGTTCTCGATGTCGGAGTGTTGTCTTCGGAATAAAGGTGTTCCGAAAAGGGGGTGGGTGTGTTATTGCTCGCTAGCAAGGGGGGTGCACTTACTGGCGTAAGGATGGTTCGCTTCGAAGTCTTTCAATCGGCGATTGACAACTTGCTGGAACGTCCCTTTTCCACCACAGGCACGCTTACACGCTTCATGCATCTCGGTGCCCTTGTCCGACTTGTTGATGGAGAACGGGTGGAGGTCCATTACGCACACGGCCAAGCGTATTACCGTCGCTGGTACATTCACGTATTTGGGGATGTCGTGCGCCTAGATGAACATGGAGATATTGGCCGGTACGTCAACGGTCCCGGCGAGGGTGTCCATCGGCGTGTCCATGGGCTCCCCATCACAGTGTACCGGGTATGACGCCATAACGAGGAACTTTACGATGCCGGGGCAGGTGTAGTCCGCTTGGAGCACGGCTTCGGGGGCGAACTCCTTGCGTACAACCGCGAGGCACCGTGCGTGCCCATATGGATCTGGCGAGTCCACCTGATCGTCCAAATGAATAACAAGTCTCAAGTCAGAAATCAGAGTTGTGCAGAGTTGGTGTGAAAAATATTCTAACATCCAAAAATCCGCAACGAAAAGCAAGCGTTGGAAATCTAAGATGGTTGCGTGCATTTGCATTAGAGGTGGCTAGCGGGGGTTGGGAGGGAGCTGTTCGATACCGGCGCAATACGAGCGAGACCCGGCGTGGTTGGCAGCGTTGGCGGTGGTAACCGTGAACACCTAGTCGTGGTGTCGCCATATATAGCATGGGCTCTGTGCCGTGCTCTTATGCCCTGTAGCATGGCGTGCAAATGGGTTCAACATGATTACAACGCTAAACACTGCCAACCACGCCGAACATTAGAGATGAGAGCTGAGTGCCTTATATTGCTGAGTGTTGAGAGCTAAGAGCTGATAGCCTTATATAGCTGATTGTGAGAGCTGAGAGATGAGAGCTGAGAGCTAAGAGCTGAGAGATGAGTGTTGAGCGCCGAGAGCTGAGCGCCGAGAGCTGAGTGCCGAGAGCTGAGCGCCGAGAGCTGAGAGCTGAGCACTGAGTGCCGAGAGCTGAGCGCTGAGAGATGAGAGCTGAGCGCCTTATATATTTGAGCGTTGAGCGCTGAGAAATGAGAGCCTTATATAGCTGAGTGTTGAGATCTGAGAGCTAAGACTTGAGCGCCGAGTGCTAAGAGCTGAGAGTTGCATGCAGAGTGTTGAGAGCCTTATATACCTCAGTGTTGAGAGCTGAGAGCAGGACAGTGAAATTTCAGTCCTGAGCCAAAGTCATCTCAATGACAGACGCATGCTCACCAAAGGATGAGAGGCCGGCCATCATGCACGCGATGTTACACATCTGCCAACCTGACGGGACTGCATGGCAACGGGGATGCGCTCCTCCCGAATCTTCTTCTCTTGAGGGAGCTTGCTCTCTGCGAGGCGCTCCAATTGACGCTGCCAAGTAATGCACAGTCGGCGACCCGTCGCCACCGTATTAAGCAACAATAGCCGTGAACCCGAGACGCATCACAGCTGAAGGCACTTATCACAACTGCGAACCCGAGACGCATCACAAACCCAAGCACTTATCACATCTGCGAACCCGAGACGCATCACAACCCCAAGCACTTATCACAGCTGTGAACCCGAGACGCATCACGACTCTAAACACTTATCACAACTGCGAACCCGAGACGTATCACAGTCTCGTGCAACTATATTCTAGTGGAAGCGTTAAAAGAGTTTGAATCCCCCCGCCACACAACTTGTGAGTCGTGGGCTCCGACTATTTTTTAGTGGAAGCCTTAAAGTGTTTGAATCCCTCCCGCCATACAACTTGTGAGTCGTGGGCTCCGGCTATTTTTTAGTGGAAGCCTTAAAGACTGCGAACCCGAGACGCATCACAGCCCCAAACAGATTCGCCCCCCTAGATCACTACATCAAGGCCGCGCCCCCTTGGATCAATGCACCAAGACCACGCCCCCTCGGATCACTGCATCAAGGCTGCGCCCCCTTGGATCAATGCATCAAGGCCGCGCCCCTTGTGCATAGCCTAGTCAGCCACATAAGCTTATCTTATCATACCCAATGCGTCAGCATGAGAATCAAGCGATTAAGCTAAAAGTGATAAGGTTTCTTATCAGTGTTTGCACATTCACTGGCTTGCTTGTTTTGGTATCTTCGCTTTTTCGCATGTTTACAGATTGATTGCAAGTACCACTTTCGTTTGGGAGGTGAACGCCATGGTTAGGTATTGGTTGGGACGATAGTGATCAATTTCGATTTTTTCATGTAACCAATCAATTGATTTCGATCTTACCTTTCTGCGGTCAATTGATTTTGATTTTTTTACATTGCTAATCGATCGATTCCGGTATACTAGGCACATGCATCAATCGATTTCGATTTTTTTTGTTTCATTATCAATCAATTCCGATAATGGCACAGAAATTCCGACGATCAATATATCGATATCACAAAGCAGTCACCTACAATCAAATAGACAACAGTGGCCACATAGAAGTTCTAAACTATAGGGAAACACATGTCACATGTCACAATCAATTTTGCAAGCTATTATAAAACTTATCACAATCCCTATCAAGCCGTAGGCAATTATCGCACACATTTCACAAAGTGCATTTTATTTTCTCACTGCAATGGCGCGATGGATATAAGAGCGCACTTTGAAAGCTCGACTTTACGTAAATCGAATTTAGCTATATCCTAGCTAGACACAAGATCATCGCGGCAACCATAGCCGTGCATAGAATATAACAATTAAATTCAACACAAATTCATGTGTACGTATGCAGCGTATCGCATAACGCAATATTATTGTACATAAGTCACGGTGCCATATACCTATTATCAATCATGTTTCCGCTACGTGCAATGCCGCGAGGGGGGGCGCCAACCTCCGGTGTGGCTATCTTATAAACAATTTTCGACGTTCAAATATGTTGTACTCGAAAGCGACATCTATTGCAGCAAATATATCATCTGCGCATTATTGATTATGGAAGGAGAAGGTTTTGCATCATATAATAACACGAAGGGAGGACATCGTTCCCAGCACAATATACATGTGAGGGGTACTATCTTACTGTGACATGCCATCGCCATCGTGTATGTGTTATGCTGCTCAATTTTTATAGGCTTTTGACACGAATATTGCCCTGTTGTCATCGGACCATAATTTACAGTACCTTGGCTCGCCGTCATAAAGGTCAATGGTTATGGTCTTTGGACTAAACACTGGTGGCCGCGGGCTGTCATGCCATGTCATCAGCAGCCCCATGCAAAAATAAAATGAATTCAGCATCTAATGTGCCATGTCAGCAGATGTCGAGTAATGCTCAAAGTGTATATCTCGAGTACGATGCTATGTGTGTGATGATGCATGTGGCGTATAATTATGCAATTTATACATGCATGCATGACACGTGGGTCGTATATGTAATTATGCTATGCATATTTTTATAGATGCATTACAAATATTATTTACACTCACGTACAATTGTTCACAGCCATTGGTACGCATGGTACCGTTATTTACGAAGTATCGATGCCGTCCAGTGCAGCCCGTTCCGCATCAATGAAACCGCTGGCGCGCGTTACTATATCTGATGCTGCTATATTTGCTGCCAATGGCGGACCCGCAGCGCCCGCACCCACTGCTGCCGATGACGATGGTGCAAGTGTATCACCTGCAGCATGTATATCGGAACTCCCTGCTACCACGGTGTGCGACCTTATCTCAAACGTGAGTTGCTTGAGGTCTTCCAGAGAGTGGTCTGGATAGATGTCGGGAATGCATTCATTGGAGATGCAGATGGAAGCTATATGTTGATGATAGTACGGCTCGGCATACGCCAATCCAGATTCAGTATGGAAAAGCTAAACCCACTCGGTCGGAAGGTCGGTCATAGCACTGTACTACCACGGCTAATGTCAGTCACTACGGTCCCTATGGACTACTCTAGAGTGCTGTAGTCAGGGGTCTACACCGAGACCCTCGGGATGGCTACCTGATACAGATCTCAACACTAAATGATGCAACGGCCCGCACGTGTATTGCATACTCTTTGATCACCAGTTATGTGTACCATACTTTACGATGCAATGGACTGGGAACATCATATGCAGCTCTCCTCCGCCTGAATGTACACCAATGGTTATTGTTGTTGCCGTTGTGTGCGTGTACCAGGTACAGAGGAGATGACGGGATAGACAATGCCAATATGATGGGCATGATAGGGTATGGCAGTGTGACATGATGCTATATTCCAAATTGGCATACCATGACAGTATGGCATACTGCAAGATGTGACACCGCGACTGCCACACCTAGTTGGTCTGTAATCAGTACTCCGTACAGTACTGGGTGATAATCCGTAGAGTTCAGCATAAAGCCGAAAGCGCCACTCCAATATACTTTTACTGTGGTATATCTCCCACATACCATGAGAATATGACAGACCCTGACAGATCTTGCAGGCATCATGAGCCGGCCCACTTCTCATGGGCAGGCAATGTACCGAGGAAGGTTGTGTAATACGTTTGGAGAAATACCGGAGCAAATGGACATTAACGGTTGAGACTCTTGAGGTTCCAGGGCCGTGTTAGCTGTGAAAATGGAAAGTGATATATGCATAAGTCTATGACCACCTACTCATTGAGGAATAGCATTCAAAAATTCCGACAAAAATATGTAAAGTAAAAAATGATGAAGTGGCCCTTGTTAGGGTGGCCCGGCACTGTGTGTGTGTGTGTGTGTGTGTGTGCTTATTCTTCGACCGACTCCTTTGGCACACCGTAGCCGCAGGAGACCGGCTGCACTATGTACCCGCGCCGGCACTGTGTGTGTGTGTGTTTTGTGAAGGTGAATGTGCACCATATAATGTGGCATTTGTATTCGAGGACAACCGGCAGCTTGTGTCGGGACATAAGGGAAGATCAAATGACGAGCTCATAAATGTTATGAGCAAGCCTACAGTTGATTGCTGGGCAAATCACACCTCTATGATATACACTCCAAAAAGATCATTGCATCCCATACAAATGTACATGACACCAGATATCAGAGACATCCAGGATCGCCCGGACCATGACAAACACAACACTTAACCTGGCATGTCGGGTCAAATCACACCTCTGTGCCCATGATCTATCTCTGCTAAATGAAAGGCACACACGTCAGTCGTGTACAGCTAGCTCATTACAGCTGATCTGCTGTAGTTTCGCGCCGAGATTTTGGCATAGCTGTCGCATCTCCTGCTCCTATCAGCCAGGTTGCTTGAAGAAGCAGTATCCAGCTGATGCAGCTATGGGGATCGCAACCTCAAGTAGCCGGCATGCTGCAACGTCAACTTACGGCCTCTTTCCGCGCCCGCAGTTGTGAAATGTGGTACTCCAAGATTTCCTTTTCACCGATTTGAACAGTCAAGGCATCCAGGTGCCAGGGAGGAAGGTCTTCCTTGGCCTGTTGCACCAAGCAGTTCCATGGCACCGCCCAAATGGGAATGCAAGCGGTAAGACCACCACACCACACCATACGCTGCAAATGCACCAGAGCTATTGGAGCTAGCAGAAGCCCGGTAAGAGATATGCCAGAGATGGCTGGGATTGAGCCGAAGCACAGAGATTCGGTCGTATCACTGCAGAGTTAGGAGACCTCCTACCTGGGCTGCATGCTGGAGCAGTTGGCCATCCTCCTCAAGTTGAGTGGGATACTCCTCCAGGCGTCTTGAGCACTCGTTTATTACCCAGTCGATGGCCAGCAACTCATTGGATGGATGCAGCTGCTTCTTGATATCCAACTATGAAGGGTTAGATTCATCCACCCACCCATCCACCCACGTATCTGTCCACTCATCTACTTTATTGTTTTCAGTCGCTCTTATTCAAAGTCTCCGCGAAGTTCTGGTTTTGAGGGCGGTCATCTAGCTGGACTGAGGGAGCCTCCGCGAGGTCACTACAACTCTCAGAACAAAGGAACAGATCCTTAAATTAGCCTTTATATCATATAAATAATACCTTAACCCAATCCCTCTCGATGCACAGTTTGATGAGAACGCGTACCTGGCGCAAACGCACAAAAAGAGCACTACAGCGGGGCCAGGCGCTGCAAATGACCTCAGTGGGCCCTTCACTTCGCACACAGCGGGGCCAGGCGCTGCAAATGACCTCAGTGGGCCCTTCACTTCGCACACAGCGGGGCCAGGCGCTGCAAATGACCTCAGTGGGCCCTTCACTTCGCACCACAC
>LGRX02034512.1:0-10946 GCA_001247695.2 Cymbomonas tetramitiformis | reverse complement strand
CCTCTGCCACCCTCTGCCACCCTCTGCCACCCACACTCACGAGCGCTGAAGCCTCGGCTGCGGCGCAGGTGGAGCGGCGGGGGGGTTACGATTCTGCCGGGGAGCTCAGCAGCTCGGACACGGAGTCAGGAGAGCAGGAAGCTTTGGGCTCGACGCAGCACAGCGGAGCCCAGGTGATGACGCACCGTGAGCCTGCGCGTGATGACGCACCGTGAGCCTGCGCGTGATGACGCACCGTGCGCCTGCGCGTTATGACGCACCGTGCGCCTGTGCGTGATGACGCACCGTGCGCCTGCGCGTGATGACGCACCGTGCGCCTGCGCGTGATGATGCACCGTGCGCCTGCATGAGGGACCGTCTCGAGAGCTGAGAGGTGATAGGCGAGAGGGCGCGCGGGGCCCACCGCATGAAACGAAGGTGCCGGGATCGAAAGCACTTCAGTCTGTGCGCTCTGCACTGAGATTCTGGAACAAGTCCGTAGGCAGGACCGGCACTTCGAGCCGCACGAGCCTCAAAGCCGGCACACAATCAGCAAGATACCGTAGATGTGTCTACCGCTGGAGAGCAGTGTTGCAGGATGGCCGTGGATGTGTCTACCGCTGGAGATCGATGTTGCAGGATTGCCGTGGATGTGTCTCCTGCCGGAGATTGATGTTGCAGGATGGCCGTGGATGTGTTCCTACTGAGATCAATGTTGCAGGATGGTCGGATGTGTCTCCTACTGGAGATCAATGTTACAGGATGGCCGTGGATATATCTACTGCTGGAGATCGATGTTGCAGGATGGCCGGATGTGTCTCCTACTGAGATCAATGTTACAGGATGGCCGTGGATGTGTCTACTGCTGGAGATCGATGTTGCAGGATGGTCATGGATGTCTCCCTACTGAGATCAATGTTGCAGGATGGCCGGATGTGTCTCCCTGAGATCTGCAGGATGGCCGTGGATGTCTACTGATCGATGTTGCAGGATGGCGGATGTGTCTCCATTGGATCGATGTTGCAGGATGGCCGCGATGTGTCTCCTACTGGAGATTGATGTTCCAGGATGGCCGCGGATGTGTCTACCACCGGAGAGCAGTGTTCCAGGATGGCCGTGGATGTGTCTCCTGCCGGAGATCGATGTTCCAGGATGGCCTCGGACAAGGAGGGGCGCACCGGGTATGGATGCCAATGGGCGAAGTTGGGGACACCCACAGCAGGGAGCACGGCGGGGCGCAGGGAGCAATGGAGTTCATGTTCGGCGGGATGGTGTTCGACGAGGATGGAGCTGAGGGCTCCCGGGTGGTGGATCCTGTCATCGCCTGGAAGTCCGCCTCCCCGAGACCCTCCCATACCTCTGCAAAAGGGGGCGAGGAGGGGGCCATGTCCAGCGCGGGGCCGAGCAGCCAGCATGCCCGAGCAGCCGCGGGTGAGTTCTGGCAAAGAACATGCTTGGGCACACGCGATATGCAGATGCCATGGCCGCCGTGTGCCAGGCGCTCAGCAACTCCTGTTTTGGTTAGAGCCGCAGAGGTGCCATGCGCCGCCAGTGTGTAGCGAAGGATGCAATCGCTGATTCGAAATGTGATTCCTTTACGAGCCCAACCCCAGATCCGAGGGCAAGGCCGCTTACGCCCACAACATTGAAGGTAAGGAGGTACAGCCACCTTTGACAGATTCATGTACGGCAGCCGGGTTGGGGACGTAGTCCAGTGCCCGCTAGCCATCCAGCCAAGCCATCGGCGTATCAAGGCTTCGAGACTCCGGTTGTCAGAGGCAGCCCTGAGGTGATGGGCTGTTGTGGCGAAGGCGCATCGATTGGCACATGGCACAATGCGTTGCTGTTTCAATATTGAATCCTGGGAGAAGTGACGTCCGATGAGATGTTGCTGTGCACGCGTGTGCTTGCATGGGTGTGACCAGGGGGGGGTGGGGCTGGCATGCACTGCACCACACGTAGAGGCTGGCGCGAGCGGCGGAGGAGAAAAGGGCGTGCGGCGGAGCTCGGCCAAGCGTGCAGAGCTCTCAGCCAGTGGCAGCAGCGGTGGTGTGAGGTTTACACGTAACGGAGCTCCACACTCCGCTCCAGCTACAAGAAGAGCCTCACAGGCACGCGACCCTCTCGCAGCCCGCCACCTCAAACGCAAGAAGGCGTGCCCGTGCTCCTCGCAGCCGGGGCGGTCTCTCGCAAACTCCGTCCGATCGTGTGTCCCCGCGATCTACGTTGCGAGACTTGAAGTGTATAGCACGGCAACATGCGCTCCTGCGCTCCCACGCGGGCGGTGGGCATGAGATCAGCGCTCGATGACCCTCGCACGCTGCGACCTTAAGTCCTCTGCTCTAAGAGAGTGCTTCGGCCCAGAGTAGGGCCCGGAAATCAATATGCTCATACGCCCGAAGGGCGTGGTTTTTCCCTTTCTTTTTCTTTTCTAGGAGCGTGGTGTATTAAGAGGCGAGGCGGGTGGCGGGTGGAAGAGCGCGGTGGACCAGGGTGCGGCATCGGAGGCGGATGACGTGGCCCGCCTCCTGAGGGACGCCGACTTCTGGAGCGCGGAACTGCGCCGTGGTACCGCGCCTGCTGCCTCCGCCAGTGTCCATCCCGCAGTCGCCACCTCGAATTCCAAGCCTAGCACCTGGGATATGATGGAGGATGGCGCGCTCGACGGATGGGAGAGGCAGAGCGCTGATGACGATACCTTCAACGGCCTGCTGGATCGGGTATGAGCGCCCTCCGTCGCCCACTCCTCGTCGCCTGCTGCGGGCAGCCAGGCTGGCAACTGACCGGATGTATATCACATTGGCGCAGCCCTCGTAGCTCCTGCAGCGACAGGTTGCCCACGTGTCAGCATCTGTGGGCTGTAGGGGTTTATGCAGCTTTGGGCTGTCCACGTGTCAGCTCCTGTGGGTTTCACTGAGGGCGGGGACGAGGGGCAGGGGCACACACGCTCACCCGGTTACGGTGTGGCTGAGGCCGCCCATCGGAGTGCAAGCGCTCCCCCGCACCACCACGCCGGGGCCTTCACTGACCACAGCGATGCCAGCGACACGGAGGATGCATACGAGACCGGCAAGCTTGGTGGGACCATCTCGCTCAGTGCGATGGTGGGGAGCTGCTCTTCTTCTTCCGCCACCCTACACTCTTTGCTCCGGTGCTCATAGCTAGAAGCGTTGGGTACGAATTTGCAGCAAATTGATGATGAGAGGTCCCACGTGAGTCGTTCCATCCAACTGCCAAATTACCCTAAGTTAAAAGAGGCATCCCGGCCGGCGGTGGCCCTTGCACCCGGCGCACCCGCTCTCTTCATCGGAAGCCGCCTCGCAGGATTGTAAGGGGACGCATGTATGGGCCCTCTGAAGCCCTCGGGGCGGGTTCCCGCTTCGTCCCCCTCCCGTAGCGCGATCACATGCGACTCAACTCTTGGCCAGAGATTTCTCCGTGATGGGAGTAACGGGGACCCCACGATGTTGTAAGCATCGCCAGCCAGTGATTCAGCCCATCAGCCCTCCTCTCGCCGGTGCTCTTAGCCACTCGAGGCTCAATATGGGCTAACGGGAGACGTCTGGTTTGTCGCGACGATTTTAAACAGCTCCTTCAGAGTGGACTGAGGCGGACGTCGGGCGAGGGAGGCAATGCGGAGCAGTTGAAGGAGACGTTTGGGGAGCCACTCACGATGGGAGAAGCTGATCCCGAGCAGTCAGATGGGGTCGAGGTAAGAGCAGAAGATGACCTGGAGGAGTCAGGCGGGGTCGAGGTAAGAGCAGAGGCAGGCGCCGCAGTGTGTGGCAGCGTGGAGGAGCAGCAGGCGAGGATGCTGGCGGCGATCCGACCATTGAGCCGTGTTCGCCCAAGTGAGGTGGGCTACTGTCGCCTGGATCCGGCCCGGCGCTTAGCCTCCCAGGATCACCTGAGCGCGATCCGACCATTGAGCCGTGTTCGCCCAAGTGAGGTGGGCTGCTGTCGCTGATCCGGTCCGGCGCTAGCCTCCCAGGGATCACCTTGAGCGCGATCCGACTCATTGAGCCGTGTTCGCTCAAGTGAGGTGGGCTGCTGCCGCCTGATCCTGCCCGGCGTCTAGCCTCCAGGAGGCTCGCCTCCTGAGCGATCCGACCTCATTGAGCCGTGTTCGCCTGAAGTGAGGTGGGCTGGCTGTCGCCTGGGATCCGCCCGGGCGCTTTTTGCCTCCCAGGATCACCTGAGCGCGATCCACCCACAGAGCCGTGTTCGCCTGCGAGGTGGGCTGCCGCCCTGATCCGGGGCCTGGCGCTTAGCCTCCCAGGATTACCTGAGCGCCATCCGGCTCATTGAGCCGTGTTCGCCCAAGTGAGGTGGGCTGCTGTCGCCTGGATCCGGCCCGGCGCTTAGCCTCCCAGGATCACCTGAGCGCGATCCGACCATTGAGCCGTGTTCGCCCAAGTGAGGTGGGCTGCTGTCGCCTGGATCCGGCCCGGCGCTTAGCCTCCCAGGATCACCTGAGCGCGATCCGACCATTGAGCCGTGTTCGCCCAAGTGAGGTGGGCTACTGTCGCCTGGATCCGGCCCGGCGCTTAGCCTCCCAGGATCACCTGAGCGCGATCCGTACTGGTTCGCAGCTCCTCAACCGCCACTGGTGCCCAGACTTGATATGGCCTGGTATTCTGGATGGGCTGTGCAATACCGGAGTAGCTTGCTCATATGCTTAGTCTGCATGCGCCGGTGGACGGTGTAGATTGAGATGCTGAGGTGCGCGAGCGGCAGGAGGTGATGGATGAGATGACCTTCTCTGCTATCAAAATGACGGCACTCTTCAGCGCCCCATCAACCCCCCCAGGCAGCGTCCAAGATATCCCGTCCAAGAAGCCCGTCGAGTCCCTGCTGGCAGTACCGCCACAGGCGAATGGCCTGCCCGCCGAGATGAACATCCCGATTCCCTGTGAGGCAGTGGCACTCGGGTTGGACTGCGAGCTGGAGACGTCGGATGCGCCCATGCCGATGTCAGCACGTTCCAACAGCTCGTCATCGCTGACGTGGCGTGTATCGTCTATCAATCCAACTGTACTGGCCCGACCTCCTGTGAAGCTCCCAAACCCTCTGAAGCTCTGCGGGCAGTCAGACGTGTTTGCTTCTGTGGCCTCGAGGCTCGGGGGGGCATGTAAGTCACGTGGGTAGGGGCTCGGGAGAACTATAGGTCACGTGGCCCAGGCTTCGGGTTGTCTGTAGGTCACATCACTGGAGGCTCGGGGGATCTGTAGGTTATGGTCAGGGCCGCGGATGTTAATATATTTGGTTGCCCCTTCCTCTTGCATGTGTCTATCTATCATTTTACATGTGTCGGTGCTTAGTGCTGTGTGGCTTGCACCTGGGCCTTGCTTTGGGCGTGTCCTGGTTCTAAAACGCAAAAATCAACAATACCCTTTGTTTGTGGCCACATCGCCTGCTGGGCAATTGCAGACAACCTCCGCCGAAGGCACCGCATGCACCACATCGGTGGCTGACGGAGTGGCTTGCCCACCGCAAGGAGATTCTGTATCCTCATTAACAAACGCCCATCATCTTGCCTCATGATGCGCTCATTCGCAGGTGATGTGTTTCGTTGCGGGCAGAACTTTTGGACAGAGTGGCGACCGTCGCAGGAACAGCCCTAGATCTGTGGTTCGAAGCAGCATCACCAGCCATCACCGCTCCTTGCTTTTGCCCAGAATTATACCGGAGAATGAGCATATTTTTCAGAGGAGAGAAGCTACTGGCCACGCTTTGAAGTGGGGAGAGCGGGGGCTATGTGCGGGGACGCCTGCAGCCAAGGATCCGTGAAGAGGGGCAGGCAGAGTGGGTGACGGAGGGCAAAGGCGCAGTACGTGGCAGCAGCGCGCGAAGCATGGATGAAGTCGGGGCCTTAGGGCACACCCTCTTGCAAGAAGCACTGGTGGGAGAGGGAGCTGCGACTCAGGCAGCACCAAGAGATGGCACCCCACAACAGGAGCACCCCACTGGTCATATATGGCCGCCACGCAGGGATGTGCCACCTGGAGGGGATGACAGAGGGGAGTCGTCACAATCTGAGACCGACGGTGGGGCACCAGAGGAGCTCGGAGAAGTGGATTTATGGAAGAAGGAGGCGGAGGCCGCGCGGCTAGAAAGGAGCCTGCACCCGTCGGGCAGTATGAAAGTTAACCTCAGCAAGCTAGTCCAGACCTTAGATAAGGTTGCCCTACTCTCGTATGCCCTTGTTACACGGGCGGGAGGCATCGCGTATCAAGACCCACCCATGGCTCTCAGGCGCTCCCTCTTTGTGTAGGGCTCAGCATCCGAGTGTCAATATCACTGAAGGAGACAGTGCGACTTCTAGATGGGCCTTGGACCTTGTTAGGGAACTGTACCCAGCAAGTATGCCGAGCTTTTGATCCGACGATCATAACCCGACGCCCCCAAGCTCCCAACATCGATGGGGCGTCAGACTTATCGCGTCACAGTTTAGCAGCGCCTGCTGATTGGAGATGATCTTGAACTCCTTCTGTTGGTATCTTGCCCGTAGCCAATGATCTCAAATTGCAGAATTCTGACAGATGCGCCCTTTGCATATTCTGCGCATATCCCCAAATATGAGGCGATGTGCCAAACTCAAGGGTATCTCAATCTATCTCTCACTTTATCTCTGAACTCTACAAGGGGGGGGGGCTGCAGCAGGGCACCAGCCGGATGACGACATGCGCCACTGTTGAAGCCACAACAGGCGCTTCCACCAAGCCGCGACCATCGATTTCTGAGGAGCTGGACGAGATCGAAGCGTTATTGTCTGCTTGTCAGGGTGGCGAAGAACCAAAGTGGGTCATGAGTGAAACCGAAAGAGCACGTGGAAGTGTAGAAGGTTCGCGCAAGAAATCAGCGCGTGCACCAAAGCCAGCTTCGGGTAAGAGCAAGCGTTCTGGCAGCATGAAAAGTTGATGGTAGTGGATGATATCCACTGTTGGCTTGCATGTTCTTTTGCCCCAGATCTGTTGCTCGAATTCGAGGAGCGTTGATGCTTCGTTTCAGTTGTATGGAATGCGCCTGACATTGAGGGGAGTAGGAGGAGGATAGAGGAGGGTATTTCCATGGACACATTTAGGCGCAGCTGGCATACTTTGCCAACTGCTATCCCTCGGTGTGTTATGCATCGCATGCAGTATTCGAGCACCCGCAATATGTGTCTCATGTTTTGTGAGTGGATGCAGTGTGTCGTGTCGAATGGAACCGCAATTCGCTTTGCCAGACAATATGATTCAACAGAGTGAATGTTGGCGAATGAAAGGGGGAAGCCAGAATAATGCATGATGTCGATAGCATGGTTATTCCCTATAATATAAATGTTGTGCGATTGAAAACAGCGAACGTGGACCCAGGAATTCAGACACGCACTGTTCGCCCTTTCCGTGTGGGGAAATATGGTTTTATCACGCAAAGGGTTGGAAGTTTCGGGAAATAGTAATCAGCAGATGGAGCGAGGAGTACCGTGCTTACATTATTGATTTTAAATGTAAATAATTATGGAGGGAAAAATCGTCTTTTGAAACGTAAATAGGCTTTGAAATTAAATAATTCCCCCCTGATAGGTTGCGAAAAAAAATAAGGATAAATAATTAAATATTGTGCCATACACATAATTACAACAAATTTAAACAACAAAATATTAAATATATAATTCCGATCTCGCCCCTCAGCGCGAAAACAAACAAAGTGACAAAATAACTGGAAACTGGTCACTTTCTTCACCTACACGGCAAGTATGACTGGCTGCGGCTCGGGACACGAGGGAGAGCTTTGTTTAATGTACAATTTTCTTCCGACAGAATGCCGATGTGGCAAAACAACGCTCGGGGATATGGCCAAGAAGCGCAGGTCACTCGAGAGGCTTCAACAGGCCTCCCTCCTCAGCTTCGGTGTCAAGCGAGGGGTTCCGGCAGCATCAGTGAACTCAGACCCGACCGTTCTCCGACCCGTCTCGGCACGTCCTAAGCGCAGTGCAAGAGAAAGATTCCTAGGAATATGAGAACGAGTTTTAAGACAAGTTCTCAAGAAGGGCGCTGGACACCCATTAAAACACACCGCGTTCGTGCATCGTTCACCCCCCCTGCAGAGATGCGACGTCGACCTAGGTGCGAGTCTGGTGGCTGAGCGCGACTACGAAACAGATCCTAGAAGATGGGTTAATGACTTTTTGTATGAGGCTGACTTTGATGAGTGGATGGCCAGTGGCAGTGGAGCTGGTAGTAGTGGGCAGTGAAGGTGCATATTGACGTTGCATATTACAGTGAACACATAGCTTGGAAACACGCAACGAACTTTCGTACTGCCGGTATCCATTCGTTACCGTATTGTATACTTGTACTTTTGAATAATTCTCTGGGCCAATTGCACCGATATAGAAAAAAAAAACAAGCAAAACAAAATAATTCAATATAGGACATATAATAGTGTGAACAAACAAACAAAGTTCATAAATTAAATAATTTTCGTATAATTATCTGTATTCCTCGAGTTAAAACAAACAACTTTAAAATCAATTAAATAATTGAATCTGGGGGACCAACAAACTTAATTAAATAGTTTATTGCGGCTCATTTTCGGAATTAAAATCAATAAAGTAAGCACGGTACGTAGTAGTATGGCCGCATAGCCAACGGGGATGTGGTCAGCATAGGACAGGAACTCTGGTGGTGTTTTCACCGCATACAGAAACAGGCGGATTTGATACCGATAGATGCTTCTGGGTTTCTACGTTTCAGACAGTCTAGAAAGGAGAAGCCGAAGCATAACAGAAATCATGCAGTATTCGTAGCAAAGTTGTGTACACCTCGTATATACGAGTTTTTGAAAATTGCCGTACACGATTGGTTAAAGCAAGTTCCCAGCTCTCTACAAGTCCAATACCTGGCTGAGTCATCCTACACGAACTTCCGTGCTGATGCATACACTCGTTGCGAGCACGCACGAGCATGGTGCTTTCTGAACACTCCCAGTGGTGATGGGCATGCTTGGATCATTGCTAGACCTCCGTCGATATTAGACCAGCTACGCTTTGCGTATGTTCGACTCGACATCCAGCATACTGTTTGTGAACTTCTCGCACCGAGTGCGCGAACTCGTTCTTCTCATTCGCATTCATATGAAGGGAAACGTAACTGAGTGCTCTGAATAACGCTTTCATCCAACGTCGGTAATACCGTAATGATACGTGTACGCCAACGTCAAGGAGACATCCAGAGTGTACTGGCATTCATTCCGTGCAGGAGAAGTCGTGTGAAAATGGGCCCATAAAGGGACACCTTGACACGCGTATAGGAACAAGCTCGCACGTTGGCACATATATACGAAAAAACACTTCGGCACATGTATGGATATCGCGCTCCTACTGGCCCACTTGCACATCGTGCCCCTAGCACACATATGGCACAGTTAGTGTACATTGAGTTCGATGTAGTCTAATAGAGTACATATGGTGCAGTTAGTGTAAAAACCATCAACATAAAATTCCCCGACATGTGAGGTACAAATGGTACAGTTAGTGTACATTTGTACACGTTATAGAATCAGTTCACATGTATAGAATTTTCAACAAATGTGGGGACAACGCGGCAAATGATGACATCGCGGAAGGAACATATGCTAGATGGTTGCCAGATAAGCATCGCCTTACTAGTCGTGGATTGGTTGGAGAGTGCACATAATTTCGTGGCAATATCTGCACAGTTTCCCGTAGAATTGGAATTTACGAGGAGCAATATGTCGACATAGGTTGCTAGCCTAGCCCTCCAAGAATCGTTTGGACAACATATATATTATTTCCACACACTGGTAAAACGACGGATCATGCTGAAATTCCAAATCATATTTGAAAACTCAGAAAACATTTTGGGCAACATCCAACAGTCTGCCAGTCCAACACATATTTTTACAAGTTGGTAACATATTCAAGGACTGCAAATAAAATACAAATAATTATATGCACTAAATGTTAAGATGCGCATGCACGCATGGTATCCCCTTTAGTGCAACTCTCTCACTGATCACATCCACGGGGCCCACACCTCAACCCAAGTCACGCTACAATACTATTTATAAGCAGGGCATTTTACCGACATCTTCACCTTGGTATGGTATTGCACTGCAAGCATTATCCAAGGTTCCTAGCAAACTGCTTTTGCTCTCACCCTTTCCCAGGAACAGGTACTGCAGGAACAAAGATACAATATGGTCTACAATTCATTGCAAATTCACTTCAATATCATACACATCCACATTCAACCTAACGCACGATATACAGCTTCGAGTTTGCCCAATGTGGGTAGAGCAGATCACTAGGGCTTTCACATTTTCATGGAAGCGACCGCCTGCATGATAGTGGTGTGGGCCTGAGCAGCGCTCTCTGTACACAGCTGGCTACTCTCTACTAGGAAAGTGGCTACCTTCAGAGAAACATCAGGAGGCAACATGGTGGACAAGTTCTTTGTAACTTCTTCCAAAGAGTGCTGACTCAATGCCGCACATCCTGCAGCCACTGCTGCCACACCGGTTGCCATTACCACTGCCACCATGGTGAAGCTGATCCCGGGCTTCACCTTGTTCACAACAACCCTGCAGGACCCTCCCAAAGAGCATCTCGCCTGAGTACCACAGCATCCATTGATTGAAATACACGTTACTTGTGGGCAATCGCCATCAAGCCAATGACACATACACCCTTTTTCCTGATACCGAAAATATTTGCAGCTACAAGAGAGTCCATTATCTGTCCACAAATTTCTCCAAAGCAATAAATTGGATCACTTGCAGATACGTCCACTAGCGCAGCATAGCCCATGGGCACTCATATGCACGGTAACTGCTGCCTTGAAATATAAAACGCGCCGCAGGAACTGGTGAAGCCGTTAGACCTGAGGCTACAGGTCTGATGATATCACGCCTGAGACTAAAAGTGGCAAAAGGCTTGCACGGGCTTAAATTGTGGCAAA
>LGRX02034511.1:0-18629 GCA_001247695.2 Cymbomonas tetramitiformis | reverse complement strand
GGTGGAGGCCCATGCTACAGGGTGGAGGCCCATGCTACAGGGTGGAGGCCCATGCTACAGGGTGGAGGCCCATGCTAAAGGGTGGAGGAACCCTCCAAGAGCTGTGGATGCGGGCATACGTATTCAGGCCTGGCGGGAGGGGGCGTGCGCAGACGTTGCGGAGGGGTGTATTCAGCAGCAGAGGGCCTCTAGCGGTGCTCCCGCCAGAGGGGGCAGCGGGAGACGAGAGAATGACGGGGCTCCGGGAGCGCTCGAAGCCATAGGCGAGCAGCGCTGCTGAAAAGCATTGCCGAGGTCCCTGTGGGCGCTCAAGTGCGGGGGAGGGGCTCTGGGGGCGCTCAGATGTTGGGGCCCACCTGAATGGTTTTGGCGAGCGCGTAGTTTGGGCCCTGGACGACGGTGAGCCCGTCGAAGATGCAGAACTGGGTGGAGCCATCGGCGGAGGGCACTTGCGGCCGCGCCGTCTTGTCGAAGCGTCCGAGCACCGTGGACATCAACCCATGCCACCAGGGCACGTCCTTGAGCCTCTTCTTCGAGTCGTCGTATGCCTCCTGCGATCGACCACCGCGCCCGCACATTGTGTCCAGTCCAAGGGCATTAGCCAAAGGTGACTAGCCCCGCGGTGACCCTTGCAGCGGCGACGCTTCCGCAACGCTTCAGAGCAGAGTGGAACAAAGTACGCCTCCTCGGCGACCCCCAAGGTGCAGCGAGGAGAGAAATAGAAGGGGCCACCTGAGGGATGGGGTATCCGTTGGAGGGGGTGGCGAGATAGGTCAGTGCACATCCTGGGCGACCTTTGCACACCCCAGAGACGATGGCGTCCATTGCTACGCTCGCCCTCACGTGGGCTTCCCTGCGTCCCGTACCAGTCGTGTGACACCCTCGCCGTGGGCAGTGCAAACCACGCAGCGCGCTTCATCTGCTGCGCATTTAACATCACAGCATCGCATATTCTGAAGGGCGCGATGTTCTATTTTATACAAACATCTTCAACAGCTGCTTCAATCGACATGTCAGCGTGCACAGGTCAATTTCAACCAATGGGCTTCATGGAGCCTCAAAGGACCAGGAGAGCCCCAGTGCTCCCGCGCGCAGCATCAAAGGACCCGGCAACGCCCGCGACACTCTCGGAGCTGGGCGGAGAGACGCGCTCCCGGAGAGGGTAAGCCTCAGGCTCGTGGAGATGAGATGGCATTGAGCATGGTGAAAGCGGCGAGGACTGGGATTCACACACCCATCCAAGTAGATGTAGGAACCGATGACGAGCTGCTTGCCTGGGGCCACGGAGAGTAGCCAGTTGCGAATCTCGGGCGCCTGAGTGAGCACGTCCGCCCCGGCCAGCGCGCACACGTCCTCGTCCGACATGCCTTCCGTCTGCCAAAGCTCCTCCCTCTCCCCCCGACGTCGATCCCCAAGTAACAAAGAGAAGGTTAAAAGCTCCCACCGACCCAATGCGATACCCGGGCTCAGCCCAGCGGTCGGAAGTAGTGCTCAAAGCGGGGCACAATATTGCAGCTCCCTGAGAGGTGAGCGTGCACTGCCCGAGGCTCACACTCTCGCACGGTGTTCAGGCGCGTGGCCTGTACGGACGCATCAACGAGCTCTGACATCGCATGGCGTCCTCCCCCCCTATGCGCTTTACACCAGAGATCAAACGGCCATCCCTAACATCTCCTCACACCGCAGCCCAGGCAAGTCGCACCATCTAAGGTGACTTGCGTGTTGTTAGAGACAGTCAGGTCAATGAACGCACCAGTGGGTACTTCCAGCTCAGCACCACACCGCTAATACTGAGGAGAAGCCTCACCTGCGGGGCGGACAGGGGCAAGATCAACGTCCCCGGAGAGCTCCGTGTCTGTTCCACCAGCTTGTTCAGCCTGGCCTCCCTCCCATCCCCTGCCGCGTCTCAGAAGGACAGATTCGTTTCTGGCCGGCGGCTGTCGCGTTTGATGCCCGCAACCCGCGGCCCATAGCTACTGGTTGACCAGTCCTGAGGAGGCATACCTCCCGGGCAGGCAAAACCCTAAATACGGAGCTGGGTGTACCTCTCAACAGGGCAAGCGTTGGCCCCGGTAAGGTCATCCCGCTGGGCTCACCTGTCCTCCAGATTCTCGATGGGCCCCGATCAGGTGACGTGGCCGGGCACACCTTTTGGATGGGCGCGCGATGGCCACGACGGTGGCGCCGAGGGACATAAGAGTTTTGAATGGGCACATCTCCGAGGTTGCCCCGATGAGCACGAACACCTGCGCGCGCGAGGCCGCTCAGAGAACAGGGAAGAAGCTCTCAGAAAAGTAGATCGGGATCGAGCCAGAGGCCCACCACAGCATCTGAGCTGGCCTGTGGAAAGCGGCAGAGGTTCAGAAGTCGGCAAAGACACTTCAGGACGCAACTAAGGTAGTCGACGGCGATAGTCGCCACAGAGATACAGAGTAGCGCTATTCAGATCGAGCCACAAGCACCGCGCGCGATGCGATCACACGGCGGGGAATTTATCGATGCACAGATGCGTTTCCGCAGTGGCGAAGCTGGGGTTTTGAGCGTGTGTGTTGACGAAGGATCCACATCACAGATGGATCTTCCACTGTTTGTGGCAGGCGTTCGCTTCCAGATTCTCGACTCGCGCTGAAAGCCTTTAAAGGCCGAAAATCCCCGGCGGGAGGGATCACGTACCTTCTGCGATAGGTCAAGCCACTCAGGGTGAGAGTGCAGCTCGGTCATGGCGGCGGCGACGTCAGGCTCAAGCGCGCCAGCAGCGGAGAGCATGGTTACCTGTTGATGGATTTCCTTGTCAGCGCAAAGAAGGTCCATTTAGCTCAATCGCAGTGAGCTAGGCCAGGCCGTGAGGCGGGAGGCTTGTAGGCAATATGAGGCCGCTGTCGGCGGGGTAATACCGTTTTAAGCACGTCCGCGCTCTCTTGAGTCTTCCCTTTGTACGGCATAACAATCTTGCGGGTGGCGGGGTCGAGGGTCTTGTTCCCCTGGGAAGTGAAAATCCAGCCCTAAACGTGAAACGACGTTCCACTATGAAGTTTCTGGTGTCCTGTATACAGGACATCAACGAGAACCAGGTGGTAAACCCTACGCGATGCCGTTTCGGGTACCGTGGCGTCTCGGAAGGTGTGCAAGCAGAGAATACGCTTGAGGGATCTTAGCGCTCAGCGGTCTGCAGCAACCGAAGTGATCACTTCGTTGTCAGGCCCAAGACTGCAGGCTGCGTGATCTGGAAAGCGAAGATCACAACGTGTATACATAAGCTTCAAACCGTTCCAGAACAAAGAAGGAATCCGCGAGCGATAGTGAATTTTCAGCATCCTAAACGACGTTCCAAACTTTAGGGAAGCTTGCGAATAGATATCTTCCCGATAATATCGCGAACTCAATAGTTGTCCTGAGACATCCTGCAGCTAGAACTTTAAAGGGAAAGCGAGTTTCTCCACCTGGATGGTCCCAGTACTGAAGCTTTCACTTGTGAGGGAATCCATGGCTTCACTGAGCTTCGAAGTCTTCCCGTCTCTGATGAATTCAAAGCTAGAATACACGCTCTCAAGCCCGGCACGTGCCGCGCTCAGCGCGACTTCGGGACTCTTCATTTGGAGGTCCGCCAGAGCCATCTGCGGAGAGCACGTGCTGTCAGCTCGAGTCGAGAACTTGGCAACGTCAACTGCCAGACTGCTAAAATAATTGGCTTAAATTGCCCTGCGATCGCTTCTGCTAATTTGGAAAAATTCTCAAAACGTGCTGCAATCGAGCCGTTGAGTTCGCTCTAAACCGGACTGCCCGTGAGGCACAAAGCGACTTCGAGCAAACAGCAATGAGACTGAAGATCTTGTGATCAGAGCTGCTGTGAAGAGATGAGCGTAGCATTCACCACATGCTTGCCGTATTTGTGGCGCCAGTCCTTCTCAGCCGTGAGAGCATCGGCAGCCTTTTGATCCACGGGTGACGCTGCTGCGGCCCAAATCTTTTTCCCTGCAGAGGTAGTGGAGCGCTGGCCTTTCGCATCTGTCGGGAACTGAACGCCAGAGGGAGTTGCTTTGCTAGACATATTGTTTTCCAAATTCCTTTTCTGACGTGCTCGAATAGTGAGTTTAACAGTGGAACTTCACTCCAAAGATTTCGGGATGTTGAGCTGTCGATCAACCGAAAAACTTCGAGCTCTCTTTGACGCGAGGCAGCTCAACTCATCAACAGGCTTCACGTTCACTCGTTCACCGTTCAGGCAGGCGGTTACTTATTAGCGGACGGGAGGGATGCGGACCGTCCGCTGCGGAGGGCGGTTATTACAAGTCATTTGCGTATTCAATTAGTCGGGGGGTATTTATTTTTATTTTAGTCAGCGAAAAATATTCACCTTAAGTATGGGGGAGTCCGAGACGGTTATATTTATTTCGTTTCTTAAGTATGGGACGGAATTAGTCACCAGCTTCGGAATTAAATAATTGTTATAATTGAATACGCAAATGACCCGTACGCGTACTATGAACTACTGTATAGGTATTTATACTAGATCTCCTTTATTGTTTATATCGGTTTTCGGTCGAAAATTATATACCCACCCCCATTAGAACATTTATATCTCAAAAACTAGTCCTACACTTTTTTATGGACATCGGATTCATATGCTCCTACTTCGAAAGTAATTTTCTAAATATAGAACATATCAAGGGAAAATTTATAACTATTTATTTTGAATTTTCCCGCGATATTGACTTTCAGTTCCCATAAAATATGGGAATTGTGATGAAAATTAAATAGCCCCAAATAACTGTGCACCCCGCCGGGCGTCCAACTTCTATTTCTTGGCTACCACCATTCGCTTGAATCGATTGCATGTATGATCGACCCTAACCCCTAAACCCTCACCTGAAGTCCTGAATCCTGAACCCTCGCATGAGGTGTAGAGCCTGTGACAGCAGGTGAAGGTGGCAAATTAAAACGAAGAATTGCGCTCTTCTGTCTCTAAACGACCCTATCCGTCCGCAAACAATCCTGTCGAGCAGAAAGGATATGTCAGTATTCTGTATCCTATTCATCAGCTTCCAAGAAACGCATGAATTGTGAGCAAGTGCAAGTTTTTAGCCTTTGTCATTGTCAGCATCGGTCTCCGAGGGTTTTGTATGGTCACGGCGAATCGTCGAGGTTTGTAAGAAATCACCTACAAGGCACAAGGCAACGCTAAGATTTGAGCTTGTGCACCTATCATCGAAGGTACTTTGCTCGGCCGCTGTGTTCCCTCGCGCACCCCTTAGCACTTCGCTCCCTTCTGGGTCCTGGCGACTCGGGCGACGTTAGCCTGGCCTGTTCAGCCGGAGCCTGAAGATGAGTGGACGCTATTTGCAAAAGACCCTTCTGCGTACACTTTGGAATTCTGGGTCACTCGCGCTGCCTACTTTTGAATGTCGCTGCTTTCATGATTTCTTAAAAGTCAAGCGCGCATGTATGTACTTGGCCGACATCCTTACACCTCCGCATTTGAGTATCGACCAAAATTGTAGGTACGCCTACACAAAACTAGCGGCACGTTTTTATTGCTCTCTCAAATATAATTCTTCAGATTTCACACCAGCATCCTCTCACTGTTGCCATGGAAGTTGTAACTCTCACACCTTCACCCTGACCCCACAACTTGACGCTCTGGCTAGCAGCTAAATATCCAGCATTCTACTGTGGGAAAATGCGCAAGCCACTTGTGGTCTTCTCTTGCATCCTTGAGTCGCCAGCGCAGATTAGTTCACCCACTTCTGTCGCTCTGCGCCTGTGGAACACCTTATCGCGTAAACTGCCGTCCTGCCAACCTGAGACGGTATGCCAGGGTTGCGCAGATATCTGATAATAATAAGTGAATAACTAGTCTCGAACCCAACGTACCCCAGTGCGCCGTGGTGTCAAATCAGTTAACAGTGTTTCTAGGTACTAACTTTTAGCACATCAAGCCAACGAAATTTGAAATACACTTTGATGAACGCATTTCGACTTTCTTGATTCTCGGAGAGAGTGATGCGAGAGCTGTCAACCACGAGCTCAATATGCAGTGCTCCTCTTAGATTGTATTTGACTGAAGATACGGGGTACCTGAAGTGTATAGGGCGCAAATAGAAGGTAGGGGATATCGCAGCTCACTGGTGGCAGCCGCACTCCACTGTCAACACGCCCTATCACCTCTTGATGCTTCAGACAGGCCGAAGGTTGCCAAGCATCCTTCCAATAGCATCCATCCCTCACCACGGCGCGCTGCATCAGCCACCGAGGTTAAGGCGGTTTCAGCAATAGACAACCGCGCCTCCCCAAGACCTGCCCTAAAGCGGCGTGCAGCAACCGTACTCCAACAGCCGCACCTAACCACGGCGTCAAGCATAAGTGAGCGAGGCCAAGGGGGCTCCAGCGACAGTCACGCACGGCCCCGCGAAACCTTCGTTTTGAACCAAAGCGGGTCGCGCCAGCCACCCCAACAGCGCCCTTACTCATGATCTTGTTGTCTCGGTGTCTCGGTTTCCGGTAATCAGGTTGCTTGGACACTGACCTTTGGCTCGTCTTCATATTGACCCTTGTTGCCAGAGACACTGCCCTAATTCTGCGCGCTGATCCCACTCGGTCAAACGTTGCTGCTACAGACCTGCCACTCTCAAAGACATCACTCGGCCAACCGTTGCTGCAACAGACCTGCCACTCTCAAAGACGTCATCCTGTATACTTTCGAACCGAATGATTTTCACCAGGCGCACTGATGCCATTGGGCCAATTGTTGCTGCAACAGATCTACCGATCTCAAAGACATTATGCCGCCTGCTTTTGACTCGAATGATCTTAACAAGCACGTTATATTTCCTTGGCGGAAAGTAGTTCCGCTTGCGGATGAGGTTGTGAGGTTCAACGAGTTCAAGCGCCAGATTGACGAGAAGGGTATCGTGGTGCCTGTGACTCTTGTGTCTGCGGGCGACTACGAGGGAACACTGCTACGATTCCTTCGTGCGCGCCAACTGGTCACAGCCAAAGCCCTCAAAATGCTTGAGGACACCCTCGCTTTCCGTGCACAAGAAAAGGTGGACTTGCTGCTGCTGAAGCCCGTCGCTCCCGAGGCTGTTGCCAACATTCGCAAGCACCAAGCGTGCTCCCATCTTGGTGTGGACCTCGAGGGGCATCCTCTCTTCCTGGACCGCCCTGGATACACTGATATCGACGGCATGCTTTCGAGCGGCGTGAAGGAAGACGACGTAATGACTTATCATCTGCAGGAGCTAGAGTGGTTTGCGAACTACTACACGTGGGTGAGGTCAGAGCAATGTGGCCACACTGTCGACAAGAAAACTGTGGTGGTCGACGGTGCAAAAACCAGTGTCTCGCTCTTCATGAAGATACGCACGCTCTTCAGCCGTATTTCTACCGTCGATCAGGCAAACTACCCAGAAAATGTTAATAAAATTGTGAGTACTCGCCAGCATCGCCCCTATCACAATCATTTGTTGTTCTCTTGTCACGCAACTGTGATATTTTGACAATTATCGTTGGCACGTGTGATATGCAGCTGCGCGTGTGCCACACTGTGCACTGTTTACGATGACTGCTGTGGCCGCACACTTCTCAAGTTGTTGGTTGTGGATATGGTATCAGGTGATCATGAATGCAGGATGGTTTTTCTCCGGCGTTTTCCGGTTGATAACGCCCCTCCTAGACGTGCATACCCGGGAGAAAATTGCCATTTTAAACTCTTCTCGATCGGATTTCGACGCCCTGCACGCGGTGGTGGCGCCGAGCCATCTCCCTAAAGTGTTCCAGGGCGAGATGAAAGATGAGGATTCGTTCACAGTGTGCGGAGATACACAACTTGCACATTTTTACGCTGAGTACGACTGTGAGATCAGGCGGAAGCAACAACTTGTAGAGGAAGGTGCCACAATGGCTGAGGCGATGCTGCCCACGTTTGTGAGGACGGCCGCTCTGAATGGGACGTTGCAGGTGCGTGTGGTGTGATCGCAAGAAATTTGCATCCCTAGCACCAACCTTGAAGAAGGGAAACGTATATTGTTATCACTTACCATTTTGCCCTTTAGCCCTGTTATCACTATAGCTAGCCCTAAGGAGTCACTGACGTAGCAACCTCAAGATCAAGTGAAAGAAACTTTCATTGTTGTTTAGCTCATCGATCGCTAAGTTCCCGCAAATGAACTTGAACGCAAAGAGACCAGCTCTGCCTCTAAACGTGTTCCTGAGAGTTTTCGCTATTTGTTCACGCTTTTGGAGACTTATGTACATCCCTGATGACTAGTTTTGTCACTGACGGTTTGATATGGTTTCAGGTGTGTGAGCCGTCAGAGGCGGCAAGCTCGCCGTTTGCTTCATGCCCGGGCTTGATGGCCGGAGTTATTGCTACCCTTTCTCGAAGGGATCAAATGCAGAAAAATGTGCTTGATTTAATGAAAGTGTAGAGTGGCAAGCATGCCGAGAGTTGCGCTCGTTTGTCCTGCTTGAGATTTTCACACGGGAAATATATAATTTGTTATAACTCCATGCCTCAAGCTTATATCGTATGTTTTAAGCGTACGCTATCACGTATGCTAATCGAGGGACACGATCTGCAGGGAGCTCTTTATAGGTTGTTGATCACTTAAAGGTGGCGAGGATGCGTGTATCGATGTATAAATGAGCATGGATATCAAGCAAGAAGCTACACGTGCATGATTGCCGGCGTTCCCGATATAACGATTTCTTGCTGGAAGTAACCTCCAATGCCCCGATGACCATTGCCATACGGTGTATGGGCAGTGGTCACAAAGATGGATTTTATCAAATCGATCTTCATGTTGACCTTGTGGGTCGGGTATGAGGCAGCCCCGAACCTAAGCGATTCGTGCCTCCATCAATCCTCTAATTCCGGTGCCTCACTGCGGGGGCACGGGAAGTAGTGGCAACTCCCCCCGCAACCCCCCCTAACGCAATGACATTTTTCAGGGGCAAAACCATCAGCCACATAGGAATTACACCGACATGGCTAGAGTATAGTGAGTGACCATACCACTTGCCATAGAACATTTGTCAGTGGAGGCGGTAGCGCGCGCGGAGCACGCCTATGTTTTTGCGGCATTCCAGCTATTTTGGAGTCGCACATGTGTAAAATATGCATGTCTCGGGATATATCATATCACTCTAAAAACACCATCACAACACATATAAATGTAAGGACATATATCTTAGGGTATACACCGCAGTTATTCATTCGGTCGGTGCCAGTTCTTATGCGGGTATTATTTCATAGCTAATCTCACAACCAATGCCTTGAATACCCGCATTGGTCTTGAATGGCGAAGCTTGTATGCTGCCATGTCTCATTACATGGTCAGCTCAACAAAACACAACAACAGTTCTCATATAAAAGTAACAACCACACTTATCTCTCACATTCTAGTCACATACGTTGTAATTTCGGAACGCTTCGCTCGTCACATCAGCTACTTAGGACGCTTTGTACTTCGGGCAATCTTCTGGTCCCTTCATTGTGGACATCGCCGGGTGACTTGGATACTTTGCCAACTTATTACACCAAGGACATTTCTTTGGTCCGCGTCGTATGGTGGTGCTCGCTCTAGCCATGTGCTGTGAATGCCTTGCATCCACCGGATGTCGCGACTCAAGTGGAGTGGGTGCACATGCATGTGCCGCAACACTTACTACTCGCGGTATGCCCATCCATCCTGATGCCACATCCACACCTCGTCCATCCATCCATCCATCCATCCATTCATCCATCCATCCATCCATCCATCACCACCGCGATGCCGCCCTCCACGAGACCGCTCCAACGCATAATGATCATAGGCACTTTAAACATTGCAATAACCAACACATTCAACACATGCCCACTCATACCAGATGACGCCATCGCACCTTGCAGTTCTGGTAAAGGTCCCGCTCCCCCATACACAGATGATGTCGCCGCCATCATTGACGGCATGCCCATACAACCTGACGCCTCAACAACATCCAGCACCCACACCTCACCCTATATATAGTATTCTCAGTATGTACAAATATATGCTATCCTCGATTCTGCCTAGTAATGAGCTCATCCCTCAGTGTACATGCATTCAGTATGTGATGCCTGGTTAGATGTAAACATAATGGAACATATATCTTCCTAAAGGGCTCCTTGAGTCCCAAGCTGGTCGAAATTTTACCCAAAATGACCAACGGACGGCCGACAAATCGCGTGAAAAGTAATGGTGATTTTCGCATGGTTATTCGCTCATTTATGCGTGTGCCATTTCGACATGCCCGGAGGTTGTATAAATGCACAGACAATCGATTATTTATCGATTGTGCCGATTATCGATACCATTTTTCGAATATCGGATTGTATCGATACCGAAAAGACAAACCGATATATTAGAGCCTTGCATTATTAACTTCTTGCACTCAACAAAAGCGTTGTAAGAGAGGTTGAAGTGAGTGTGGAAAGTGGTGACAACACCACCACCCACCACTAGATGGCGGTTAAGGGATGCGTCGGGTGGAAGTGGAGAATGCGAAGAGTCGAAGACGTGGGAGTCAAAGTAATCTATGATGCGCTGCGGTCACTATTTCAGCCATCACTGAAAGGCACGCTCTATATAATTTCGCCAGACCTTTCCTGGTTGCATTTCCCCCTCTGTTCTGCAAACGACCGTCGCACGATCTCTTGGAAATGGACGACGCATAAATCGTGTGCAGGTTGCGCACTGCGACTGATTGGTCAAGAGCTCGTCGTGACACAGTTTCAAGCCACGTGGTTGGCTGATGGTTTTCGTTTTATTTTTGGAGCAGTGTTGATTTTCCCCCAATAATACTTATATGAGTGGATAGCCCGTGATCAGGGCTACAACTTTTATGGGCAACGCACTATGAATGGGCACAATATGTCTGCACCAAGGATCTTATGTATCACACTCTTGTCCGGTTTTCGGTTTTCGGCGTCCTTTGCGCGGCTTGTAGCTCGGTGCGGCTTTTGAACAGCTTCTCGGGCATCTTCATTCAGTAAGCGAATATCGTCTTCGTCGTAGACCTTCTCATTGTCAGAATCTGACATATTTGAGGCCGTCTGGAGCGACTCAGGCAAAAGTTAAAACGATTTCGTTTTTATGTAGATTGGGGATTGCAGACGAAAGCTCAGAAAACTGGAAATACTTCACGGGATTGTGTGAAGAGTTCACAGTTCAACAATTCAACAACGTCGCGAGTGAGAGTTGAGAAGTTTAGAGTTCTGTCTATTGCACGCTTCATGTTTGGTTTTCCCCAACGTGTCGTGTACTTCATGATGGTGACTGAGGATGAGGGTAGATGACGATGCCGCGCGCGACATGACCTTAAAACGTTTTCAAACTTTCATTTATTTTTTTGGCCACGGTTGTCCTTGTCCTGGAATGGCATACCGTATACATGCCAGCATCGGTTTTGGTAACAGATTTCAAAATTATTGATCATGATACTCAACACATAAGTGAGGTGACCAATAAACACCATTCAATTACACTCTTGCTTGCTACAAATAAACACTATCGATTGCATGTACACACACGTGGCATCTATCACTATGACACGTTTGCATTGTACTTTGATAGTACGTGCCTCGTATGATGTAGTACGGAACAGATTATTGCGAGGTCAGTAGTGGTCATAATACACGTACTCAGATCGGCCATAGTGACAATACCAACACATGATAATTAAACAACAACCTTGGCTTACCACATCGCACCTACCGCGTGTGCCAAACACAGAGGCATCCGATAGTAGACACGGACCGCGACTTCATACGCGACGCTTCTCCCGGCGCGATCGGGGGCATGCACGGCTGCATTGGCGATTCACGGTAGTCGATAGATATATTTTCATAAATGGTAGTCACAAATTCACTGTACAAGTTGATCCTTTCAAATGCCGGGGGGAAATTCCCCCGACAGGACTCGAACATGTGACCTGTCGCTCACTAGTGTGATCGCTCTATTCCACTGAGCTACAGGAGCAACTTGACAATACCAACACATGAGTAAAGGCACCGAAAGATACCCACTACGGTGTTCAACCGCCACATCAAGGTAACATTTGCGTGAAGGCTTTTTTTGCAAAAACTTCTCAGATTCTAAATCTCGAGATACGAGCGACTTAAGTATGGTTAAGGCGCATTATTTACCGAGTGTGAGCGAGCGACGCTCACCGGTGACGACAGTGACCACGCCTGCCGGCAAGCAATTCTGAGCGCTTTCTTTAATCGAAAATGATTCAGAAAGTTATGTCCACGCGATTTCGCATTAAATATAAATGGTTAATCGGGCTGATGTCGAGCCTTCAAAAAGCATCTTTTCAGAATCGCGAGTTTGTGATGGACGCTGTTGACGTGTACACGACTGTACTGTCCGGCGCGTTCCTGGGACCGTCCCATCATTTTATAGAAGTTTGATTGTAGGTCCCTGGTGTATTTTCTAACGCTTTGCTAGGAGCTCCAGCGAGAGTCGCGGAGGTCTGGAGGTTTTCAGAGCTCCAGTCTTGACGGGTGAAAACCTCCAGGAATTAAAAAAGCGTCACGACGCTTTTCAATTCACGTCATGCTCCCGAGCTCGCTGGAAGCTTAAGCCAATGAAATCGTTGCGATCAGTCTGGAGGTCCAGACCGTCGCTCGCTCACACTCGGTAAATAATGCGCCTAAGTCTGGGAGATGGCCGAGTGGTATCGGACATAAACTCTCCATACCGTAGTCACTTTGATCCCTGACGTGCGCGATATGTTTAATTTGCCTTGGGAGACCTATTTACCAAATAAGAATATTTTCAAAAGTTTTTGCAGAAAAGGCCTTCGCACAAACGTCACCTTGACATCTTTATGGCCGGCCAATAGAGGTCCGAAAAAAAGGTGGGTTGACAGCATTTGTCCATGACCGCATCATGTTGACAACAGTTACGTGTCACGGATAAACATTAGAGTACATAATCCGAGAGTTGTGTCAAAGCCGTATGATATGGTATATCTACCACACGCACTTACAGATTGCCAGTATCATTTGTGTGTAAACGAACCAGCGTAGTCAAAACTCCAAAGTTCCGCTCAGGATTTTTATATATGGTGCACATGTGCATCCGACAACCGAAAGTCCAAGACAGTGCAACATACAATATTAGTACTCACTCTGGCTTACCACCACAGCACATCGTGTGTTTTGTACCAAGCAACAGAGGACCCCAACAATTAAATCATACCGCGACAATCACGACATGTGTCCCAGCGTTACGCGAGGCATACAAGCCTACCCCCAACGCGATTCACAATGTGAAACACACATAGGTATGAGCGAAGATCACTTCATATTCAGATTATAGTATTATGCATCACGAGATGTTTCGTACACGCATAATACCCGACGTGTTATTGTACTATTCACTCTGGCTTACCACCACAGATTGTGCGATTCGTGCCAAGCAACAGAGGCATCCAATTGTCAAATCAGACCGTGATAATCACAACGCGTGTCCCGGCGCGACGGGGCATACAAGGCTACACACGAAGTGATTTGCAGCGTGAAATACACATACTGTATGTATGAGCGAAGGCCGCTGCATACACAGAGTATATCAGCATGCACCACGTGATTATCCGTACACGCGTAATGCATGTTGCGTTACGAACACATGCATGTAGACAGCTGGCTCGATAACGCGTACCCTTAGAAAATAACGTCTCAAAGCCGAACTTGTGCGTGCTCGTCAGGAACAGACCGTTCACCGCGCCTGCGTATATACAATACTTGCAATATTCCAGCAATAGTTGCACTGACCACTTACAAACAAGTCTTGACTTCGTGTACGATAGGTGTATTGTATCCGTGTCGTCCTGAGCTGAGCTTTGGATGCAAATGGTTCGTTTACACGCGCAGATGATAACCGTCGTGTTATGAATAACATGCATGTGGGCAGTCGTTTTGACAATGTGTACCCCCACATAGGGTACCCTCTTATTTTTGTCGCCATCATGATTTTTTTGTCGCCGTGCAGAATTTTGGGTTGGATGCAGCATTTCCGGCTGCGTGCCGAATCCCAAATGATCCGAACCCTTAGAGATTCCATTTCAGTTACTGTTTTGTCATTTTTTCTAAGGAAATTCTGCATCGCCATCCCCATCGGAAATTTGTCGCCATCGCCATCGCTGTCACCAACAGCATCAGCATTGCCACTTTCCCGGTACTTCAAATATCACTTTAAACGAAAGGCCGCGGCGTTTATTTTCCCGCACGTTGGTTTATTTCGCGTACTTTGGGTTTATTGGTTTCACGTACTCTTTTCACGTATTTATTTCGCATACTTATTTCGCGCACTTTGTGTTTATTTATTTCACGTACATATTTCACACACTTTGGGTTTGTATTTCACGTAATTTGGGTTAATTCTTTTTTAGTACTTTGGGTTTTCCCGTACTTTGGGTTTATTTCGCGTACTTTGGGTTGATGTTATTTCACGTACTTATTTCACGCACTTATTTCGCGTACTTTGGGTTTATTATTTATGTTGCGGCGACAAATTTCATGGCGACAAAAAGGATCGATTCCATGATTTTGGTTACATGGCGACAAATTGTCTCTATTAGAGGAATTTTGTCGCGGCGACAAAATTCCTCAATGGCGACAAAATAACGCCTGGAGACAAAAAAAGCCTTATGGCGACAAATTTCACACATTGCCCTCACACGGTGCAACATAGTATATACGTTTTAGCATCGGTAATTTAACCTAACAAGACAGAGGACTTAACGACAGTGTACGGCACGTTTACAATATTTGGTGTGATGTGACGACACGGACGGCCATAGCTTATGGGCTATATATTCTTCCATCAATGCGTACAGCCCAGTATCATCCTCGTGTGTAAACGAGCCAGCTGCATCCAAAGTTCAGCTCAGGACGACACAGATACAATGCACCTATCATACACACCGTCACGGCTTGTTTGTAAACTGTGGTCAGTGCAACTATTGCCAATATATTGCAATTATAGTATATACGCACGCGCGGTGAATGATCCGTTCCTGACGACCACGCGCAAATTCGGCTTCGAAACATTATTTTCTAAGGGTACGCGTCATCGAAACGACTGCCTACATGCATGTGTTCATAACACGACATGCATTACGCGTGTACAAATATAGTCACGTGATGAATGCTACTATAATCTGAGTATGCAGCTACCTTCGCTCATACCTACAGTATGTTTGTTTCACACTGTGAATCACTTCGTGTGTAGCCTTGTATGCCCCATCGCGCCGGGACACGCGTTGTGATTATCATGGTCTGATTTAACTATCGGATGCCTTTGTTGCTTGATACAAACCGCACAATGTGCGGTGGTAAGCCAGCGTGAATACTATAATTTACATTTTAGCATCGGTATTGGTAACATATTGGTGATGGTGTTTTTAGAGTAATATACAATTGGTGGCATATTTTAGTATTGGTGCAAATTTCAGATACGGTCAGAGACCTACTGTATATTACGCCATTATATACTGAAATCGGATGCGCCCCTTGTCACCATGAATGCCATAATTACAATTTCACGCTGCGAGTATGGTAATGTGAATATATCAATCTCAGTGCCATACAACGTATGTTTCGTCTGCAAATCACCATCACAGCCTTGTATGCCGCCCCGCCCACTCCGGGTAAAGCATTGCCTATGCATATGCCTTATACGTCATGTACAATCGGTAGTCTGAAATTGTCATCCTGGGGTTTGCAATGAGCCGGATCGGATTAAAAAATTCAGGCTTTTCGATGCACTGTATATACACTGTAAATTCACTACGCCATTTTTCCGAAGCGCGGTAAGTTCATATGGGTCAGGATGCTTCTTTAGAAGCTACTGATACTTCAACTTGTTTCCAATGGTGTCCTACGGGGTCATGCGACAGGATTCCGTGAACATCCTTGAAAATGAGCGGCATCGATGCCGCGATCTCATCACACCTTGGAGCGCTCAATCGAGCATCCGCTATACCTCGTGTATAGTGTGGGAGTATGTCGGATGTGCGCAACGAGTGCGCAAGAGTGTCAGCATCATTAGTCTGTCCCCCTTTTTACTTAACACGGCGCCAATCAAAAGCTGCACGTAGAAATCACTTTTACTTGTAGACTTGGGACTTTGCACAAGGCGCCAAGCTCACGGGCATCTCAAAATGTCGAGATGTCCTCCCTTGATCCCAAGATGGTTGGCCCCCCCGTGTTACTAACAGTCTTGGGAATAACATACGAAGCATACGCGTGCTCAATATCACGCAGATTCTTCATACGCACAAAGCCAAACAGGGGCTGCAAACCTTTTAGCTTGAGGCACGGAAAAATAAGTTGTTGTCTTCACCGGCAAAACAGTTTTGATCTGCCGCTCAGATTCGCTGAAGTCGCGATTCTGTCATTTTCAGCGATTCTGAGCCTTCGTCAAGATTTTGGCCCCATTGCGAAGCTCAAGTATGTGTGCCCGATGATATTTTCAGACTGTCGTTTGTACATGTAAGTCACGATCCTTGTTTACTATGGGATTGTCCATGTGCATGCATTCCAGTTGAATGGTTGAGAGTCGACTGTTTTCATGGAGGTCCCGAGTTCAACTCCACGGCAGAGGCCGTGTGCCTGAATTTTACAGGAGAGCCTAACTGCCCGTACTGCGTATAGTGCACTAGGACCTCTAAATTAATTCAGGAACACATTAAATAGTATAGAGGCACAAGGAGCATATTGTCAAGCTTACCGTCGCGGTATGCACCACGGAGGGTCTGACCGTGACGGATAACAATATGCACCGAGGAAAAATTATCTGCAGAGAACGAAAACAAATATATACCATCGAAAGATCGCGGTTATGGTGTTTTCAATCCTTGCCATGAGATGCATTTTCATAATCAAAAGTGTAGAGCTCTAGACAGATCTAGCGGGATCGACCCGAAATATATGCATAAATTGTATCTGGGCACACGCTTCCGAGTTTGAATGCAACTCAGTATCTGAACGCATGATTTCAACCATTCGTTTTCTTTCTAAAGGAAGTAATTCAGTTTACGATTCTCAGCCCCTTGGAACTGCCCTTTGAACCACTCCGCATTTTGGGTGGACAAGCCCTCCTGTGGCATTTGGGACGAACAGCTCCGCAGGGCGGCAATTCGGAGCACAGGTCGGTGGTGGCCAGTTGGCTCAGGCGTCTCGCGGGGGGAGATGGACTGGCTTCAGTCACAGAGGTGCTCAGGTGGCTCAGCGAGGCTTTGTGGGTCTCGTCCTCCACTAATGAGCTCCGTAAAATCCAGAGAAGCGCCCCGAGGTGAGTGCTGGATCCTTTGATCCCCGGAGTGGGTACATAGTGCAGCCGACATTCTGTGGCTACATGGTGCCAAAGAAGTCGGTCCAAGGATAAGAACACACATACAAGGCTTGGCGTGGCGATGGCGTGGCTTTGGAGCAAGTGCAGGCTGTGGGGGCATTTGGTGGGCGCCACCCGGCAGACGTGGCAACGGCACATCATGGGAGGGGCACGGTAAGACTTGGCGGGACTGGGGGGGTCCCTTCCCTCGGGCGTCTCGTGTGGGCATGGCAGAGGCACCACCCGGACCCTTGGATGTATAAGAGAGTCTGGGCAAGCTGAAACCCCATCGGCAAACTTAAGGTGCCGTGGCTAGTTCTTCCAGCGGTGGTGGTTGCTGAATGTCGGCCAACCACAAACGATCTGAGCAGGGGATGGCGGGAGCTTTCTCTGATGTGGAGTCCCCTCTTCATGGTTTGAGATCCGTCACCAAAGGAATTCCAAACCCATTACAATCACCCAAATGCGTTCTACATGAAATAAATACAATCCATGGACACTACTCAATTTCGATGGGGTTTGTTTCACCACCCGGTACAGCAAGAGGGTCGCCCACTTCAGAGAGACCTTGGAAATATTCAACCACAGGTTGGATTTGATGGTAAAGTCTCTCCTCCTGAGCATTCATCACACACGCACACACACACACACCTCATTAGGGGGGGCCATTCTCCACTAGAAAGCTCTGGAAGTTCCGGATGAGTGTCCCGATGTGTGTGTGCCGAATCCTTTGATCCCCGGTGTGGGTACATAGTGCAGCCGATCTTCAGGGGCTATCTGGCGCCAAAGAAATTGGTCCAAGGATAAGCCATGCCGTGGTGCGTGCATACCCGCGACTGTGAGGGTGGCTATATCTGATGCCCGGGTGCTTGTGCCGGTGACCAGGAGAGAAGGGGCAATATCCCAATGCCCTGGTGTATGTGCCCAATACCATAAGGGTAGGGGCAATTTCAGTATGCCCCAGTGCGTCTGCCCGTGGCTGTAAAGGGGAGGGCTACATCGGCATGCCCTCGTGCATGTGCCTGTAACTGTGAGAGCGGCCCTATACCAGCATGCCCTTAAGCATGCGCGTACCCTCAGCGGCGCCACCATTTCATCTGCCGCTTGCGCGTACCCTCAGCGGCGAGGCGCCACCATTTCATCTGCCGCTTGCGCGTACCCTCAGCGGCGCCACCATTTCATCTGCCGCTTGCGCGTACCCTCAGAGGCGAGGCGCCACCGTTTCATCTGCCGCTTGCGCGTACCCTCAGCGGCGCCACCATTTGATCT